>MPNW01000063.1:19837-123095 GCA_011800805.1 Hirudo medicinalis
TTGTTGTTGTTGTTGTTGTTGTTGTTGTTGCTGCTGCTGTTGTTGTTGTTGTTGTTGTTGTTGTTGCTATTACAGAGACAAAACATTGTAATGTAATTTTTCAACAAAATTAAGTGAATAAATGGAATTATTACTATTATTATTATTATTATTATTATTAATATTGTTGTTGCTATGGCAACTAATAAAAATAAACATAGTAATTATTGTTGTTATCGCTGTTGCCATGGTGACTATGACAACACAACACAACAGCAACACATTCTTCAACCTGCTGATCCAGGGTTTGTCCACGACGGGGACAGTACTTCGAGAACCTGAAAGATGGAGTGAAGGGTCATTTTAAAGCATTCTAAGACAATTTATTATTATTATTAATATCGGGATTATTATTATTCGCTAAATTTCAAAATTCATAATTATTTAGAAAATTAAAATTGACGACGATTGATGATGGCGACGATAATGGTGATGATGATGATGATGATGATGACGACTTTTTAACCTTTAACCCTTCCAGGGTTTCGACGAGGGCGGCACGAGCCCTTTCCACGTCATCTTTTGTCCCTTCGAGGTGGATAGAATGGCCCTGGTTGGTGGACGACAAGCCGACCGCGGGGTGGTTGGAGAACACCTGAATGACGTCACACTTGAGAAGAAATTCACCGATGCCGAACGGGCACTGAACCGTTGTCTTGGTGTAGTCGTTCAACTGTAATGATGATGATGATGATGATGATGATGGTGGTGGTGGTGGTGATGATGATGATGATGATGACGACGACGACGACGACGGTGATGATGATGATGACGGTGGTAGATGATGATAACGATTGTGATTGCAGTAGTGATGGTGAAGTAACGATGATAATAGCGACGAAGACAACGACGATGGTGATGACGATGTCTACGATGGTCATCACCTTGGGACTAATGTCACAGATAGCGGTGGTCAGTTGTCTGCGCACTCCTTTAAACAGCACCGTGTCAGAGGCATGGTCAGGGACTTGGACACCAACAGGAACGTCTGACCAGCTCAGAAACCTCAGTAGGTTGAACTGGAACGTTTTCGGAACCTCCACCGACAAGCTGATGACCTTCGTGTCAGGGTCCTGTCAAGGTCGAATGAATTTCGAGAGATTGGGCGAATGACGTTGAATAGTTGAACTGAATATCGTCATCGTCATCATCATCATCATCACAATTACTGATATCATCATCACAGTTATCTTCATTGTCAATAACGTCGTCCTCGACTTAACCATCATCATCATCATCATCATCATCATCCTACTTTTCCAGTAAGAGTGGATTTTCCACTCAAAACAACCCGAACAACGTTGAACTTCTGACCTCATGATCCATTCGTCCTTCACCTTCCTCAACCAGAGACATGCGCAGTCTGAAGTACTGAAACGGACCATGTCGCCGTGTCAACGAGGAAGATGGCCGGCAATGATGACAATGACGTCGATTCGATTATTAATAGTTAATAAAATAGTAAATAATAAATAATATTTATAAAATAGTTAATTAATCGTAACTAATTAACAACAGGTGAGGAAAGCAATCCGGAGAGCTTAAGGTTCGACCGCGACATTTCCACAAGTGCATGGAAATATTCAGGTGTCGGTGTGTCCAGGTGATGTTTAGCTACCGTTATCATCTTTATCATCATCAGCAACAACAACAACAACATCGTCATCATCGTCACGAGGTAATAATTATCATAATTTCCATCGTACGTTACGGTTACGGTTATCATCGAGATGGAGATATCATTGTCATCAATATTCTTCATCAGTCATCATAGTCATCATCATCATCATTATCATCGTTACCATCATTATCATCGTCACCACCATTATCATCATCACCACCATTATCATCGTCACCATCATTATCATCGTCACCACCATTATCATCATCACCACCATTATCATCGTCACCATCATCATGATTGTTACCCTCTCGAAGAACTTGCAGCGATTCCTGATGACGTCATCAGTCTGTTGACCGGTGATGATGATGATGATCCTTCTATCATCTTCCAACTTGATCAAGAACACTACAACGACAGCAACTTGCATTCAGTACGATCTACAGACCACCTACGATGTATCCTTAATGAATGTTAATTAGGTCTTTGAAATGTTAATTTATGTTGATTCATGCACGGTTTTTGGCCACTCACGTCCTCCTCCAATCGGGTCGTTCAGAAGTTCATCGTCGTTTGGCGCCAAAGATGGCAGACAAAAAATCTTCCGGAAATTAAAATATAATGCATTGCATGTCTTAATATTATTATTTGTAATATTATTAGTTATATATTCATAATTTCTTTATGTATATTTTATTTGGAACATTTTCTACACTAATTTTCGCGAATTGAGTCCTCAAACGTGGAAATGGATTTATAAGCTACTGAAAAATCAATTTATAAATGTTTTTATGATCTAATTTCTGCTCCTATATGTTTATCAAGTAAATAATATCGTCAATGTCGAAACCACAAAGTCAAGCTCCAACAAGTTGTTCACAGAGCCAAATATTTGTTCGCTAAATTGAAATACCAACTCTAAATTAAATTTATTCTTGCAAATATTCAAACTTCCGAATGAAATGCATAATGGGGCTTAAATCAACGAATGCATAAATTAGCTGGAAAATTCAGAAACCAAACACTGAAAACCTCCACGTCGAAAGGCGTTTTTTCTTTGAGAATCTTCATTTCAACAAATTCAAATTCGCAACTCTTCGGGTCAATTTGAGACTAACTAGCAACACATTTCTACTAAAATTATCGAGCAGAAGAATATTTTCGCTTCCAACTCTAAAATTCCCCCTTTCTGTCTGAATTAAAATTGACTTTCTTCCCGCTGAGCTCCTGGCCAAACTGAAATTTTCAGGAGTGGTGCCTAAGTTGTACAACAAGTTCAAGTACAACACATCAAGGCACTGCACACATTTTGAAATGTTCAATTTAAATGTTAAAACTAACTTTTAAAGAATTACGCAATTTAAAAGTATTCTAGGTTAACCTATTCTCGGCAATTAATAAGTAAAAACTAGAGTTATATCTGATATTTCGGCGAAAATTAGAATGTTTTAGAATTCACATTTATATCTTAGTTTCTTATGAGTTTTTGAAAATTTAAACTCCACACTACAAGTCTAAAATTTAAACTTTTAAAGATTTGTACAATTTTTAGTTTGTTTACAACACATTACCGTCAGAATCTTTTGGGCGCCAGTCTAAAAAGTACTCAATGTTTTGATCGCGAGAGTTATCTCCGAACACAAAATATAACTTATTTATTGTCCTCAATGACCTTCAAAGGAGTAGAAAACACGGGAAAATATGTCGCCGATCGGGACGACGATTCCGAAAATTCAAGGTTTGAAATTTCAAAGCGGCCGATTGCTTTGAAAGCTATATTTTATATCTTAAATCTATCCAGTATGATATTTTTCATCAACATCAACTAGCTTCAACTCTAATTTTTCTCGCATGTTGAATCTGTTGTGGGATCTTGCAGACGTGAGGATTCAACAGAAAAGAGACTGCAAAGAGCTCTGCTGAATGATGAGATTGATGCTAAGTTTGGATTCCAGAGATACAAAGAGGCAGGAGGCAAAACTGGCTGGCTCATCAACTTTCACCCTGTTTGTTTAACCACGCTTTTTTGGATGATTTGTGATTTGGATGCATTGATTATGATTTAAAATGATTTTTTTTTCTTGTCAATATCTTCTTGTTACATGTTGCAATTGTCGACAGTGTTAATTGATTATGCAATTATTACTTAACTCAGTCAATAATAAATAATTTAACTACTTAACCTAGTCATTGACATATAACCAATAAACAAATGCTTACTTCCATGACTGTACTTCTTACTGCTTCTTAGTTCTGAACTTGTTGAACTACTTGAACCACTTGCGTCATTTTTTTCCTCCAAGTCAAACATTCATAATCTTGTTCCCTCAAACAATAGGCTGACATTTTGGACCAAGACAAGAGACTGGTCAGTGCGGTCGACTATTACTTCCTGGAAGAGGACGGAGAGAGATTCAAAGTAAGTCATCGCAACATAACGACTGCCACCTCCGGTCACGGACGACCGCCGTTTGTAATTATTTATCTAAATCAATGCCTTGCAGGTGTCTCTGCCATACAAACCCTACTTTTACCTGGCAACCAGGAAAGACTGCGAGAGGGATGTCTTGATGTTTCTTTCCAAGAAGTTTGTGGGGAAACTTGCCAACATTGAAATCGTCGCCAAGGACGACCTGGACATGGTAGGAGGGACGATTAGAATTCTTGCCGCTTTTGTCGATCGTTTGCGAATGGGCTCGTTTAACTCGTCGATAACTTGTAATCCGATTAATGTTCGCAATGCAGCCAAACCATCTCGTGGGCTTAAAGAGGAACTTCCTCAAGCTGTCCTTCTACTCTGTCGACGCCCTCGTCAAGGTCAAGAAAGAGGTCATGCCCCACGTCAGGAGAAACAAGGACTCCAAGAATAACCCCCAAGACCTCTTTGAGTCGCCGAACTTTGAGTTGGTCGAACTTTGCCTTTTGAATATTCATGTTTTGCTGGGTGTTGATGTTAATATCATCATTTCTGTGCTATTAATGTTCTCTTTGTAAGATTGTCTGCTTTCACTTTTCAGAACACTGATAGCCATCGACCACATGGAGAGCATCGTCGACATCAGGTCTGTGACTTCGATTTATAAACCGGCCTTTCACAGACCAGTAGGTCGCCCATCGGCCGCTGATTTGTGCCACTGTTTTTCCACTGTGTCCTCCGAGTCTTATTTTCTGCTCGTTTCTGCTACCTTCCAGACAGCATCAGAGGCCTGATGACCCTCTGTCTGTGGAAGTGAATTGTTCAAATAGATAAATGAAACGATGAAATGAAAATGTGTAGTGCATTGGACCGAACGGGTCATGCGATGGGCTCCCAATGTTTATCAATCATTCTTACGTGTTGATTGAAAATCGATTGAATTTCCTTTCCAGGGAGTACGACATACCCTACCACATCAGAGTATCCATCGACCACAAGATCATGGTGGGGCGATGGTACGACGTCACCGGGGCGAACCTTCCCGCCCCCACCATAAAAATGCGGACCGACTTGGTGCACACGCCAGTCAGTTTTGCTTCTGTTTTACGAACAATTTTTTGACCCCAAAATCCATTATACGTTGTCAACAGTCGATGATATCGATGATATTATGTCGTAGTTATGACATCAACGACATCGTAATCTACTTTCATAATGCTGATCAGTCCATATTATTCAAAAACCAGTTTTATTTGTAAAATCAACATGCAGACAGTCTATCAACGAATGAATAGCCTCTACTTAATGTTCACAGCATATGCACATGCTTAGTTTCCAATTCATTGTTAATGATGCACAATATTATTTCTTTAAAAATATATACATTTTATTATTTTTTCCAACTTTACAGGAGCCCGTGGTTCTTGCCTTCGACATAGAAACCACGAAATTGCCTCTCAAGTTCCCGGACGCACAGACGGACCAGATATTCATGATCTCCTACATGATTGATGGACAGGTGAGCTGACCAATGGCATGTCATTTAGTTCGAAACGGGTGGAGTTTGTGGTGTTATTTAAAAATTGATTTGGAGTAAACTATTGAATGGGATTCGAGTTTTTGTTTTTAAATAGATGAAATCACATTAGAAACGCAAAGTTATTCGCACGACGACGTCCTTATTCGAATAACTTAATATTCATGCCATTTCAGGGTTACTTGATATGCAACAGAGAGGTAGTGTCGGAAGATGTCGAAGATTTCGAGTACACTCCGAGACCCGAATTCGAGGGTCCCTTTACGGTCTTCAACGAAAGGAACGAGGTGGGTCAATTTATTCGTGCTGATCGTGCTAAATTTATTAATTTATGATGATTTATTCGCAGCTGGGCCTGCTGGAAAAGTTCATCAGTCATGTCCTCGAAGTGAAGCCAAACATCTTTGTCACTTATAACGGAGACTTCTTCGACTGGTGGGTTGAACTCCTGCCTTGGGTGATGATGGCTGCTATGATTATGGTGATGATGACAATGACGACGATGATGATGACAATGACGACGATTATGATGATGATGATGATGATGATGTTGGCAGGGCATTCGTCGAGGTGAGGTGTGCGGCCAACAACATGGACCTCTTCCGACAGCTGGGCTTCCAGAAGGAGGGACAATCGGGATATCTCGGGAGAGCCTGTCTCCACATGGACTGTTTCATGTTAGTCGTTGTCGTGTAACAAACATGTCGTAGTAATTTTGTTCTCGATCTTGTAACGATCAGCTTAGCTTGTCCATGACCACCTAATGTAGCTGTTGTCATAATTCTGTTTATCTTAATTTATCAAAATAACATTTTTTTTATCGTGATTCAAGTTCTTACGAATATTAATTTTAAATTAATCGTGCACTATTTTTAACGTCTGCTCGACCATTTCCAGGTGGGTGAAGAGAGACAGTTACCTGCCTGTCGGAAGTCAGAACTTAAAGGCGGTCGCCAAGGCCAAACTTCACTACAACCCCGTGGAGATCGACCCCGAGGACATGGTCCGCCTAGCTTCCGAGCAACCACAGGTGAGAAGATGATGGTGATGATGATGATATTTATGGTGGTGCTGCTGATGATGATATTTAGAGTGGTGCTGATAATGATATTTATAGTGGTGCTGCTGCTGATGATGATATTTATAGTGATTCTGCTGCTGATGATGACGATGATATTTATAATGGTGCTGCTGATGATGATGATGATGATGATGATATTTGTAATGGTGCTGCTGCTGATGATGATGATGAAATTTTAGTGGTGCTGATGATGATGATATTATAGTTAGTTAGCGACATGGCGTTGTTGTGGTCGACAAATAGTTATAGAAGTAAACAAAAAACTCAACTGTGATGAAGTTGCACGGCCATGCAATTACACGCACGATGAACGCGATTGAACGTTTCAATCGATTGAACACAAATACGGAAGCAAACAACGACGAGAATAAACCAATCATCAACCAATCGCTCAGGTGATGGCCAACTACTCGGTGTCGGACGCCGTGGCAACGTACTACCTGTACATGAAGTACGTCCATCCGTTCATATTCGCTCTGTGCACAATCATCCCTCTCGAGCCAGACGAGGTGAGGATTCGACCCTGAATTACCCTGTATTAATTAGTTAACTAATGATTGTCATTGTTGTTATTATTGTTATTATTATTAATAATAGTTAATTTATAATGCACCATTTGCATAGCGTCAGAGGTGCCTAATTATTATTATTATTATTGTTATTGCTAAACAATGAATCCTCCCAGGTCCTGAGGAAAGGGTCAGGAACCCTCTGCGAATCCCTCCTCATGGTCGAAGCCTACCACGCCAACATCATCTTCCCCAACAAACAGGAATCTGTCCTCAACAAGTGAGTAGATTTTAGGAAGGCTGACCGATGATGACGATGATGATGATGGTGATTATTTTGGTGGTGACAGTTATAGATGAATGATGAGGATAGAATGGTAATATGAACGATACGATCTTTTGACGATAGCGATGATCTATTTTGATGGATTGATGAAATGGCGGATGAATAATGGAGAAATAAATTGAAGCAAAAGTTGATAAGGATGGTTGGATGGACGGGAAGATGGGTGGTTGGACGGATGGACACTGCAAATGCCTGTAAATGGAAATTCTTTCCGTGTAGACTGACCGAGGACGGGCACCTGATGGACTCGGAGACGTACGTCGGGGCCACGTCGAAGCTCTGGAATCGGGGGTCTTCAGGTCAGACCTTCCCTGCAGATTCCGGATGGTTCCAGAAGCTTTCCAGAATCTCATAGACTCTCTTGACGACACCCTCCAATACACGCTCATTGAAGAAGAAAACGTTGACATGGATGACGTCGTCAACTATGATGAGGTGGGATGATGATGATGATGATGATGACTTTTGGGAAAGTAATTATAAAGATGGTGGTGATAAACATTTTTAATACAACTGTTTGTTTGATAAGCAATTGTTAGAGCCACTGGCATTGATGATGATGATGATTGATTTCTTTTGCTCTTCCAGGTCAAGGAGGAGATCAAAAGGAAACTGTCGCTTCTCCGGGATTCCCCGAACAGGCAGGAATTCCCGATCATCTACCATCTCGATGTCGCCGCCATGTACCCGAACATTATTCTCACTAACAGGCTACAGGTTGGTGGTATTTGATATAATATGTAAAATATTACATTACATAATATATTAATTATTACTCAACTAATTAACATTCATTTCAGCCTCCTGCCATAATAGACGAGTCGGCCTGTGCCTCTTGCGACTTCAACAAGAACCGAGACAAATGCCAGAGGAAGATGAACTGGACGAGGAGGGTCGAATTCTGTGGGTGGAGCTTGTTGCTTATCTTCATTTCCTTTATTTCAATCTGGTCATTCATTCATTCGTCCGTTCATTCATTCGTTCATTTCCCTATTTTGTTATCGTCCTTCTTTCATCTCTAACAACATCGTCATCGTCGTCAATCATTAAAATCTCTTACCGATTTCCAATTTCATTCAAAGTGCCAGCATCGAGGAGCGAGTACCACAGAATCCAGCAACAGCTCGAGAATGAGAAGTTTCCGCCATTTCAGCCCGGTGGACCGATCAGGGCCTTCCATCAGCTGCCTCTGGAGGAGCAGGCCGGCATAGAGAAGAGACGATTGGCTGGTTGGCGACATGCTTTTTCTTGCAATGGTTTCATTATAGGCGCCTTTGATGCTATGCAAATGGAGCATTATAAATTAACTATTATTATTATTATTATTATTATTATTAAATAACTTGTTAGAATATTTTTATGAATGAAATTTAAATTGCCACTTTGTTATCAAATCAGCATTTATTTATGCTTTTTAATAAATAAATCTGAGGGTTGCCCATTAATTATGATGACCCAAATCTAATTAATTATTCATGACTTGTTTGTTTACAAAGATTACTGTAGGAGGGCTTACAAGAAGATCCACATCACGAGAGAAGAGGAGAAGACGGCCATGATCTGCCAGAGGGAGAACTCCTTCTACGTGGACACCGTCAGGGCCTTCAGGGACCGGAGGTACGAGTTCAAGGGTCTCACCAAGGTCTGTCCCTATTCTGATTTTTTTTATTGGTTCTTAAGAAATCATTTTAATATCTTCGTATGGACTTAGTGAGTTGAAAAATGTCACAATGAAATGATAGTGTGTTAATATAGCCTTGATGACCCTAGACAGGGTGATGATTGTATTGATTATTGTTATTATTTTATTATTATTATCATTGTTATTGTTATTGTTATTATTTATTTTCAATTAGACTAAATTTTTAATTTCTTTCCACACACAAACACACCCGTCCTTCCACCCTTCGATTCAATTCCATGTGACTCCAGGTTTGGAAGGGCAAAGTCTCAGAGGCTGAGAAGAAGGGCGACGCTGGTGAGGTCAAGAGGGCAGGGAACCTGCTTGTGCTGTACGACTCGCTCCAATTGGCCCACAAGTGCATCCTCAACTCCTTTTATGGATATGTCATGAGGAGGGGGTGAGTGGCTCGTTAATATTAATCGGCATTTCGGTAAAGTGTGTATATATACGCACAAACGTGCGTTTGTATATATTGCCTGTAACTTTTAGATAGCAACTAATTAAGTATTATTTTTATTTAATTAAGTATTATATTTGTTTACATAGTAACATATTTATTATTAAAAGTTATTATTAAATTATTATTATTATTATTAATTTATTTGAAATGGGTTCAATGTGATTGATTGCTGAAACATTTGAGGAATACACAATCAAGTAGTTATGACAATATAATTATTTTTGAGTGAGCAGTGGATGTCGATCGGCTCGAGTTTGCGAGCGTGCGCGATTGTTTGAATTGATGAACTGATGTCATCCTACCACTCAGGGCTCGATGGTACAGCATGGAAATGGCAGGAGTGGTGTGCTACACTGGAGCTAGCATCATCACCAAGGCCAGGGAAATCGTAGAACAGATTGGGTTAGTATAGGATTGGTGGTGGTGGTGATGATGGTCTCAATGATAAAGTTGATAATGATGATGACGTGAAGGTGATGACGATGTCATGTTTGTGCACTCGACGTCTGCTCCATTGTAGGCGGCCACTGGAATTGGACACCGACGGTATCTGGTGCATCCTGCCGGCAACATTTCCCGAAAGTTTCACTTTCAAGTCGAAAAATCCCAAGAAACCAAAAGTAACGATATCATATCCAGGTGCTATGCTCAACATTATGGTCAAGGTGAGTTGATGATTTTGATGATGAGGAGGATGACTAGGACAATGATGATGATGATGATGACCAATTTCCTTCCCCAGGACCACTTTACAAACTCTCAGTACCACGAATTGGTCGACAAGTCTCGCCTGAAGTACGAGACGAGGGACGAAAACTCCATCTTTTTCGAGGTCGACGGACCCTACAGGGCCATGATTCTCCCTGCCTCAAAGGAGGAGGGTAAGAAACTCAAGAAACGATATGCTGTCTTCAATCCTGACGGCTCGCTGGCCGAGCTTAAGGTGAGCAGTTGACTGAGGAATTTTGTGAACTGTGAATATTCATCGTCACTTTGTTTACGAATGATTATTATTGTTGTCATCATTGCATTCCATGGTTTCGCTAATTTGCGCTATATAAATGTTTTTATGATAATATCAATACATAATAGTGTATATATGATAATATCAAATTATTCATAGCTTTTAATTTGACATGAAAACAAGTTAAAAAAAAAGATGTCCTTTTCCAATTTCAGGGCTTCGAAGTGAAAAGGAGAGGAGAATTAAAGCTTATCAAAATCTTCCAGTCCTCCGTCTTTGAGTCCTTCCTCAAGGGCGCAACCCTCGAAGAGTGCTACCAGTCTGTGGCAAAAGTAGCAGACTACTGGCTGGACATCCTCTATGGCAAGGCAAGTTAATTGGTCAAAGCCAGGCCCGAGGCAGGTCTTGAACACAAGCCAGCAGTCCAAACAAAATTTAACGATAACATTTTTATTTATTGTTTGCTAAAATATTTACTTAATACTGCTAGTCAGTGATGGTGTTATTGGATTATGAATATTCAACAGGCAATCAACATGCCAGACTCGGAGCTGTTCGACCTCATCTCTGAGAACAGGAGCATGTCCAAGAGGTTGGAGGAATATGGAGGCCAAAAATCAACCTCCATCAGCACTGCCAAGAGATTGGCTCAGGTTAGGTTGGGTCAAGGACTGACCTTTGTTCTAATTTGCCCACCTGGGTCAAGATTTTGTCGTACAATTCTGCAATGGGATGTAGTTATGATTTTTAGACGTTGAATAGTTAACTTTAAAAGTTAATGTGATTAAAAACGAATATTAATGCACACAAAAGTTCGATTATGCAATTAATCCGCCGATTACTTTCAACAAATTTCTCACAAAATAGTTCCTCGGAGACCAAATGGTAAAGGATGCCGGTCTGGCGTGCAGGTACATCATCTCCAAGAAGCCGGAAGGAGCACCAGTTACCGAGAGGTTGGTGGGCAAGATTGACTCTGATTGGCTCTGAGGACGAGAAGTTGGCACTGACATGAGAAGGTCACCGCTATGGCACGATAGAATCGCGTGTGACACGACAGACATTTTGACATCAGGATGTCTCGAGTCAGGATTTGAACCTGACATCTGAGGATTGACTGCTTAAAAAATCAGACTTATTATATGACATTTGATTTTTTAATTGTCAACGCATTAACATTCTCATGAATATTCAGGGCTGTCCCGATGGCCATCTTCCAAGCTGAGACAGGAGTGAAGAGGCACTACCTCAAGCAGTGGCTCAAGGATCCCAGCCTGTCAGATTTTGACATCAGAGGGGTTGGCTATTAATTGCTTGTTAACTTATATAAGACATTGTTATTATTAGTCATAATTAATTTTGGTTATAATTATATTTGTTTAATAAATTATATTTATATTAATTTTGTTAAAAACAACGACGACCTTAAACGTCAGATATTGGACTGGGACTACTACATCGAGAGGCTCGGCAATGCCATTCAGAAGATCATCACCATTCCTGCCGCCCTCCAAGGGGTGGGTTGAATAAATTATGTTAATTTTTTACCATTAATTATTTATGTTCGAAGCCAAAATTAGTTTGCCTGTGATGAGTAATGCATACGACGACCTCAACAGGTGCACAACCCCGTCCCAAGGGTCGCTCACCCTGATTGGCTACACAAGAAGCTATTGGACAAGACGGACACTTTCAAACAGAAGAGAATCAACGAGATGTTTGAGGTAGAGATTTACCTTGATTGAATTCATTACCATGCTTTATTAGTTATTGATATTATTGCCAATGATATGTCAATGTTGTACTACAATTATTTTATTGTCTTATTTTTCTAACAGAAAAAGCCCAAAGCCATCAACGGAGTTGTCGACATTGAAGACCTCGGCGATTCCCTGTGTGGTGCTTCTTCTGCTTCTTGCCCTACCACTCCACCAGCCCCTGGGGGCATCTACTCAAAAAAAAGGGCACGCCAAGAAGACCTGGGCCAGCATTGGAGGGAAGCTCTGGGACCGCCGCCGCCGATGGGAAAGACCAAGGTTCGTTGAATGTTTATAAATAAACATATCTAAGAATATTCATCTTGTCTCATGATCGGGCAGTCCCAATTCTTTTACAATTGTCATTTTTATTATTATTATTATTATTATTACTATTGTTATTGTCATCAAAATTATATATTATAATTTGAATTTCCAGGCCTCCATTCAAAAATGGCTGGATTTCCAGAAGAGAAAGTGGTCCTTCCAAGCTGAGCAGAAAGTCATGCAGCAGAAGCGAAGGAAGAACGACGACATGCCCCAAGCTCCTCCGGCGGGTGGAGCCATGAGAATGGGCGGGACCGGTGGGACCTCCACCATCGGTGGATTCCTGAGGAAGACCGCCAGGGCCGTTCTCGATTGGCCCTGGCAGATCGTTCGGATTGCCGAGACAGACCGCCCGGGAACTTACAGATTGTGGGCACTGATCGGACCCGACCTTCATTCGTTGAAGCTGGTCGTGCCGAGGGTGTTTTACGTCAATCAGAAGACGCCCAAGGAAGGGGAGGGGAACAGTAAGCCTATTAATGCTAATATGACAGTGTATTATAATATTATAATATGACAGTGTATTATAATATTATAATATGACAGTGTATTATAATATTATAATATGACAGTGTATTATAATATTATAATATGACAGTGTGATGCGACAATTAAAAGCTTAATTGGAAAAATTGAATAAAAGAAATTAAAATCAACAAAAAATATCACGTCCAAACGACCTGTTGCAGTGTGGAAAAAGGTCACGAAGTCGCTCCCTCGTTCTCATCCTGTTTACCACCTGTACGAGTACAGTGTACCTGAGCAGACGTACACGGACCACCTCAAGTATTTTCCCAAATTTTATCATTATTAATATTATTATTAATTAATTGATTTGTGCACACCAATTAAATACATGGTAATTAATTTACCTCTCCAGCGACATCAACACCGACCTTTCCTCCCCGGACATCGAGGGGGTCTACGAGACCCAGGTGCCCCTGTTGTTCAGGGCTCTCACCAAGATCGGATGCGTGTGCTCTGTCGCTAGACAATTTGCCTGCCAGCTCGGTAACAAGGTGAGCCTTTGGGGGTGGCATGTCGGTGTTTGTTTTGCTTGACTTGTATGATGAGAAGCATCCATCCATGGAGTGAATCTTATGAGTAAATGATTTGCATGATTGGTTAATATGTTTGAAATGTTATAATAAGTAATGGCATTGTTCCAGTGTTAGTATTAATAATAAAAATAATAATAATAATAATAAATGTGGTAATGATTTATAATCAAATTATTTTAATAATTTATCTTGAGACAGGATCGAATCAAAACTCAGTTTAATTTATGGGCAGATTTTTGCATCATGAACAACTAATGTTAAAATGACATAAAACAGTTAATATAATATTGACAGATATTAATAATAATAATAATAATAATTTTTTAGGAAACAGACACGTTCGAGTTAGACACATTGATGTTCAGGAGCTTGGCCCAGTACTCGTACTTGGAGCAAGACTGTAACTTGAGGAACATATTCCTCTACCACCATGCATCGTTAGTGTCGCCATCTCTCTTGCTTTGAAATCATTTTCAACTCGTTGAAAGATCATGACGTTAAAAAGCACTTCAAATGTTATCGTCTGAGCTTTTATTGTCATGGCGACTGAGGAGATAAAGACGTTGTTGCCTTTTGACGAGGAATGTTTGTAGTTGCATTGTGGTGATGATACGTGGGTGGTCTCAAGATGATTATGGTGATGATGATGATTTGGCGCCTCTCAGGCTGTGCATATGGCTCATTACAAATTAACTATTATTATTATTATTATTATTATTATTATTATGGTAAAATGTGATTGTCTAAGGTTTAGACTCTAAGCTAATAGCTTTGATCACACACAAGCATCAAACGCCCTCTACATACTTAAGATTAATTAATGTTAACTGTAACACTTTAGTTATATTATTAGCTGGACTACAATTTAGTTATAGTTTATTATTATTAACTGAACTAACGGGTTAAATTCCTGATGACTCTGATTCAAATCCTGACATTGCCTTCGTTGTCGTCACGGCAGGGGTTCAAAGCAGATGTACGGCCTGTTTGTGCCGGCCGTCAAGAAGGCCTCTGTGTTCGTGGTGGACACGGTGAGAACCAACCAGATGCCAAACATGAACAACCTGTACAACCAGGAGAGGAACAGCAAGTATGTTGTTGTTGTTGTCTTTGTTCCAATATTCATTTTTAAATGTTTAAACACCTCTGATTTTTGTGCTTAGACAGTAATTGTTATCGTTATTATCCCTGTATTTATTCTTGCATTTAATTATATTTTTTAAAATTATGAGCAGATTAATGTTTAAATGTTCCTTCGTGATCATCGTTGATTCTTATTTTCAGACTCTCCAGCCAATCAGAGGAGCTTCTCCATCTTCCAGAGGCAGACTACACCTTTGACATTCGAGTTGAAACGGACGTCAAGAAAGTTCAAAGGTCGCTCAATCGACTCTTGACCACTTACAAGGAAGAAAAGCGAGGGCCTACCTTCGTTGCCGTCCAATCGAATTTAGGTGGGCGGAGTTTGTTTATTCATGACAAGGATATATTTAAAGAAATGGTTATTTTAATATATATATAATGTAGTTATATTTTGTAAGCAGGTATTTATTCATGTTGCTTACTTAAACAAATTGTTAATAACGTATTTAATAACAAAATGTTTTAAGATCAAAAGTGGATTGCATCTTATGTGACATCGTTGAGCGACTTTCCTGTCGTGCCTGTTTATGTCCTGGAAGAGTGAGTCTTATCACATTACTTAAATTTGACATGCAGGTTGGCCGAACGGGTTACGTTCCTGCATAATGGCGTTAATGGCAACAGTCGTAATGTGTCGTGTTCGAAACACAGCCTGCACTGCCATGAGCGCCCTTGGGAAGGAGTGCTATATAAATGCTTAACAAGAAGCGCCTCTGACGCTATGCATATGTTGTTATATAAATGAAGTACATAAATTAACATAATCTTGTCGATGTTCATGCATATACATTAATTTAATTATCATAATCCTTTCCACGATTCGCGGACAGTGGTTTTGAACTCAAAACCTTTCGAAAGAAATGTTGCTCTTGAAATACTGACGGTCGTTTGCTGACTGTTTCAGGGAGGACATGTACTCGGTGCTCGACTGGCAGAGAGTCGGAGCCAGAGCCATCATCACCAGCTTTCTCAACCTCGACGTAGTCCTTGCTGTAAGTATTTTTCTCTTATTTTTTTTTCTGTATTTGTTATTGTTGTTGTCTGTGTTTGTTATCATCGTTGTCTGTGTTTGTTATTGTCGATGTCTGTGTTTTTTATCATTGTTGTCTGTGTTTGTTATCGTTGTTGTATGTGTTTGTTATCATTGTTGTCTGTGTTTGTTATCGTTGTTGTATGTGTTTGTTATCGTCGTTGTCTGTGTTTGTAGTTGTTGTCTGTGTTTGTTATCGTCGTTGTCTGTGTTTGTTATTGTTGACTGCTGACGTAAACATCGTCCTCGTCAAAATGCAGATTTTTAATTCTCAAGTTATTTCCTCAAGGCAACACTGGAGCAGTGCAGGTACCTGCATGTGCCCCTCGGAAACCTGCCGAGAGACGTGACGATGTTCGGCTGCGATTTGTTCTACGCCCGTCATCTTCAACGTCAAAACCACGTGCTGTGGTGCTCCCCGACCGACCGACCTGACCTCGGAGGGAAGGAGGCAGACGACAACAGGTCTTAGATCTGATTGGTTGATTATTTATAGAAGATATTTTTTCTTCTGGAATTGTTGTATAAAAAGTTTATAAAAAAAATGATGTCCTTATGATTCTAACTTCTTTGAAGCTTATTTTCCTGGGAATTTATTTTAATTCGATTTATTATTATTATTGTTATTATTATTACTATCAATAATTACAAACTATTGTTTCATTTTGATCTCAATAATCAACAATTAATTTCTCCAGGTTGATCACCGGTCATGACGACACGTCTCGCATGGCGATCAACAAAACGGGCTGCTATGCGACCACTTGCGTCGAACTCGACATCGTGTCTCTGGGCGTCAACGCCCTCATTCAGGTTAACAGATTCAGTTGATTTATAATAATAATAATAATAATAATAATAATAATATGATAATAACATTAATTACTTTATTATGTGTTATTAATTACACGTGCGTGACGGTAATGATGGTCAAACACGAACTCACGCAACACGTTTCACCTCAATAAATCACCTGCGGCCGTAAATTACGTGAACGAGTCTCGATGGATTCTCGTGAAGTCGTGTCGAGCAGTGCCCTTCGCAAGTCGACCTCACAATCCTTCACTTCGACGTGCTTCAGTTCGAAGAGATCCGTCAAGTTTGACGAGTCGTCTTTATTTTTTGCCATTTCAACTTCGAGCAGAGGTTCTCCTCCCTGCCTGCATGCATGCAACGAGTCGGCCAACGTGTTCGTGTCGTGTTCGAAACTCAGCTCGTGCACCTTATGTGTAACTACATGTTATTAACTTGTTACTAATATTATTATTATTACTATAATTCAGATGTCAACTTAATCGCATCTTCTTCCCCCAAAACAGTCGAACAAAGTCCTGGAGAGTGAGGGGATGTCCATGTCCTCGTTCGACGTCATCCCTCAGAACTCCATCGAGGACCTCGTGCAGGGCACGGGCTCCCTCTCCGTCACCAGCTACGACGATACAGCCCTCTGCTCGACAGCCTTCAGGTCTGTCATGTTTATTAATCGGGGTTATATTTAGCCAATGTAGCTTCTTAAATTTTAGAAGTTATATGGCTTTGGTTGTTGCATTTGGTTTTGTATATTATATCAAATATTATATATTTTAACCTGTTTAAAATTTATAATTATTTTTCATTGTTTTTCAATTTATTTTAATTATTTGATCTTTTTTAAATATTCAATTTAACTTTGAAAATGAAAGCAAACAAATCAAGTGTTTAAGTTTGAAGCCTTTTCGCACTGCTCGTGCATCGTAAAGTTTCAGTAAACAATTTTCAACAACCATCCAATAGGATCCTCAAGACCATGGTCTACGGGTGGATACGAGATGTGGCGACCAATCAGAATGTCTTTGCAGACCACCAGATCGTCCACTTCTACAGGTCTGGCTTCCTATTGGCTATTGTGAAGATGCCAAAAAATCTTAAAATAACAAAATAAATTAATATCCATGTAATGGAAGATATTTGTTATTTCTAATTATTATTATTATTATTATTATTTTAAAGATGGCTTAGAACTCCCGGGTCCCTGTTGTACGACCCGGCACTGGGAAAGACTTTGTACAACCTCATGACGAAACTGTTCGCACAGGTTTGCAGTTCAATTCGTTTTCTTAAGACATACCTGCACATGAATTGCTCGTAATGAATTCGAATATGTGCAGGGTTTCCTGTCGTTATTTGCATTCAAATGTCTTCGCGGAATTTCGGGAAATCATCGTAATTATTGGCTAACTATTTCCCTTTCATTAAAAATCAATTTAATGTTAATTTATTAATCAGCTCAGCTGTCGGCTAAACATTAGTAATATTTCTTGACCTTTCCCAGCTTATGTCAGAGTTCAAGAGGTTAGGCTCTGTGGTCGTGTATGCAGACATGACGAGGGTTCTCCTGTGCACCAAGAAGCACGACCTTTCGGACGCCCTCTCCTACGTCGATTACATCATCACCGCGATCAGGGGCAAAGACATTTTCCACATGGTCGAAATCACGTACACCCAGTGCTGGAAGGTCCTTTTGTGGATGGACACGGTACGTGGGGGACACCGTCGGGGAGGGATGATTGTTGAGAAATATCATTGGACGAACGTTTTTCATTTGCAGGCCAATCACGGAGGAATTAAAGGAGTGGTTCCCATGACTACAGCTCTGCCAGCAAGTAGCCAGATGAGATCGACCAATAGGAGCAGGAGAGGGGAAGAACGCCTGCACTGCGATTCGACGATCATGGAGGAGGAAGCAGATGACAGCGAGATCAACAGGATGTCGCACGAGGACTCGGAACGAGTCGTTGATGAAGAGAACGAGGAGGAAGGAGTGAGTTTTTAGTAAAAACTTCTTACTAAATTTACGTAATATTGTCTTTATTATTTAATATTGTAATAAATTTTTATTTCTTAAAATCTCACTTAAACGCTTCTGCACAACGATCATTTACATGTATATTTAATTAATTGTGCGGTTATGAATCTCTCATGCAGACATTAATAATATATTAATTATGTAATTAATATTATAACGATTATTATTATTACGTAAGATATCTATATTGTTATTGTTATTATTATTGTTATTATTATTATTGTTGTTGTTGTTGTTGTTGTTACTGAGACATTACACCCAGCATTTTGTTATTCTTTCAGCCGGAAATTGAAATGGCATGGAACCTTGCCAAGTTCCTACCGAGTGGAATGTGCCAATCAGAATTCAATGTTTGTTTTACAAATTCTGTAAATCTTTCTCTCCTTAAATTCCAATTATTATTATTATTGTTGTTGTTGTTGGAATGGACTGGATTTATTTTCAGTTTTAATAATCATTTACCTAAGTTGGATAATTCTCCCTCGGTCCTAGGTCGGTCGGTGGGTTGGTGGGTCGGCCGAACGATGGTAGAGAACCGTTGAGGAAAATATGTGACAGTGGAATGATTTTAGAAAGTGTTAACATAGACTAATCACGAATATGTTAATTAGCAACGATTATAATAATTTATTGATATTATTCACGCCTATTGTTGATTGGCCGTTGCTCTCGATCATCAGACGGTCATAGGAGGCTACATCCACTCCATCTACCAGCATGTCGAGGGAGTCGACGACACAAGCACCCCACTCCCCCTGTCCACTGTGAGTGATGATGATGATGATATTGATGATGATGATGAGTATGGTGGTGATTATGATGATGATGATGATGAGTATGTTGGTGATTATAATGATGATGATGATGATGATGATGATGATGATTGTGATGATGGTAGAAGTAGTTGGGTGATTGTGATGGTGTTGATGATGATGATGATGATGATGATGATGATGATGATGGTGATGATGGTGATGATGATGATGATGATGATGATGATGATGATGGTGATACATTAGCACGTGATTTTAGCTGTTGTTATGTTTATTATCATTCGGACAGAGCTTCAGACGTGAAGCGTTTGGAATTCTAAAAATAAAATAAAAATAGGAGCAAACAAATCTAACCACAGTCTACCAGTCTTTTGCAATCTTTCGCACTCTGTTGTTGTTGTTGATGTGAGGATGGATGTGAGGATGGATGGATGGATGGATGGTTAATGAGAAGTTGAATCATTACACTTGTATAATTAGGCGCATCATGTTTTGTTATAATTAAACTGCGATGTATATTTATACATCGTTTAGTGATCATCATCATCATCACCATGACTTGTTTTTGCAGGACAACGTTTCGAAATCCGTCCGCTCCGTCGTGGAGTTCGCTCAGAAGCTCGTCAAATCTGAAATCTCTCAGCAACTTTTCGGGTTGGTCGGTCGTGATTCGTTCGAGTAATTGTCGCAAGTGTGATTTGCAATCCATGGGTGCGTGAATATCTAACGAGTTCGAGGAAAGGGCGTTTCGGCATGCCGGGCTCGCCTGACGTCGATTTGGTTGTTGTTTATGCTAATCATGCGATGAACGTTTGAGGTTGTGCCCGTCGGTGTGACTAGTCGTGTCATGCATCTGAGATTATTATTGTTGTTGTTGTTGTTGTTGTTACCATAATTTTTATGTATTGACAGTATCAAACATGGCATCGTTGATGCAAATTGTGGTGATTGTTATTATTATTATTATTATTATTATTATGGTTGTTGTTAAAATTAATATTAACATTATTATCATGTTAGTAGAGGTAATGGCTGGCAGTTACTAACCAGTATGATAATCATTTCAGGATGGCACAGAGGATAAAGAAGAGACAAGCCATCAACCAGGACTCGTTCGCCTTTCCCACCATGCCAGGGTCGCACCTCGAGTTAAAAAATCCTGCCCTCGAATTCGCCAAAAGTGTCTGCCAGGTTGGCGGGGAGTCCTTTGTGTTTTTAGAAAATCCTCGGTTGTTGATCGTTCATTAGCTATGTAAATTTATGCGCCAGGATGTGCATGGGCGCTGTCGGCTTAACAGTGCATTAGTAATACGATGATCATTTGTCATAATTAATAGCCACGACGTGGTTGTGATTATTATTATGATTGCTATTATTGTCGTTAAGAAAATTATTGTCTCTGGTTTTTCCAGGTCCTATTTCTCGATCAGAACATCACGGACGAGGTGACCCAGTTAAAGCGCGACCTACTTCGGCTCGTCGGGATTGGAGAGTTCAGCGACCAGGCCGACTTCAAGGATCCTTGCATTTCATACATACTGACCGAGGTCAGGGTGATGATAATGATGATGGTGGTTGTATGGATGAGGATGATGATGATTCAGATGCTGATGATGATGATGATTCAGATGCTAGTGTTATCTCTGCCCATGGCAGTGACGTTGATATTTACAATGCGACGATGATGACATGGGGGGGGGATGTCATGTCGTTGATGATGATGATCTTCAATGAAATAATCATTGAATGGATGCTTTAATTAGAGCTTTGTTTTGATGTTGACATTGTTCAGGTCATCTGCAAACACTGCAACAACATAAGAGATGTTGACCTTTGTAGAGACACATTCACCAACCATCTGTAAGTTGTTGATGGTTTTATTGGTATTATTATTATTATTATTGTTATTATTATTAATGTTATTAATAGTGTTGTTATTATTATTACTATTATTTAAGTTATTATTATTATTTATGCTATTCTTATTGTTATTATTATTGTTATTTAAGTTGTTATTATTATTTATACTATTATTATTGTTATTATTATTATTTAAGTTGTTATTATTATTATTTAAGTTGTTATTATTATTTATGCTATTATTATTGTTATTATTATTATTTAAGCTGTTATTATTATTTATGTTATTATTATTATTTATATTATTATTATTGGGCCTTGACATTATCGATCGATAGGATAACCATTGTTTTTCTACTATCACCCTTAAACGTATGATCATCTGTTGTTGAAGTCGTTGACCTATTGACATTCATCATCATCATCATCATCGATGAGCACTGCAACTGCTATTTATTCTGTTAGGATTGCTAATCCCACCGTCGATACCGTCGCCCCCCTCGTTGACATTCGAGATCGTTTCTTTTGGCGACGACAATTTCTCATCTGGCCCTTAATATTTCCTTCGTTCGTCCGGCATTTTACGGAAACGACGGCATGGAAATGTCGAAAGGCAGTCCGTCGATGTGCAATTAGTTTTCGATGGTCGATCGTTTGGTAAATTTTTTATTAGCAAATGTCCGTAAAGCACGTGCTTTACAGGCTGCTGTCGCTTCGCCGTCATTGTCGTCGACATCGCATTCACCGTCGCATTTGTAACGATCGTCATAATGACATCTGTTTGACGCGATGACAATTCATCTCACGAATCGAGTGGGATTGAATATCAGTTTTTATCTGTTAATTTGTTTTTATTGCTATTTTCTAATTATGCTAATTGTGTGGACTAATTTCATATTGATTTACATATTACGCTTGTTATCGTCATACGCTTTTTCGGCCACGACTAAGAAATTCCAGGAATCCACTACGACCGATTGTTTGCCATAGATTTCTTTCAGGAATTCCTTTTGTCATTGTGTATCGTTGTGAATGCAATGTCGTTAAAAATTCTGAATTGATCTATTGCTGCACATTTCATGCTAACTTTGGTATTTTCTCTCGTTGAACTTTTGGCGTGCAGGTCGGCCAAACGGGTTGCGTTCCTGCATGTGGTGGTAATGGCAGCAGTCGTAATGTGTTGCATTCGAAACCCAGCCTGAAATTGCATTCGAAACCACTGCCAAGAGCACCCTTGGGAAGGAGCACTACATAAATGGTTGACAAAAAGCTCCTCTGATGCCATGCACGTGGTGCTATATAAATGAACTACATTTACATTTACAACTTTCATTCCTCTCGAATGTCATCACTGGGTAATTGCAGATGGCACTACGTTAAATCCATCAGATGCATCAATCTGATAGGCATGTCGATGTGGACAGGCGAACATCGCATTCGTCAGACATGCTTACAATTCCGATGTATTTAACATCGTGCCCTGAGTGTCATCGACTGCTCTTCGGTTTTAAGACTTGTTTTTCTTCCGCTTTCCGTGTTCTTGCGCTCTTGCGACGGCGGACGCATGAACTATATGCGGCCTCGGTCGACAGACAGGTGGGAATCTGGCAGGTGGACCGAGCGGATCGATTAGTGGGTTGATTGGATGAATGGTGCGAAATCACGCGAGGATGCGGTGATGTGATCTACCTTTTTAAATCCGTCTTCTTTTTGCTCTGCTCTGCACGGGTACAATGTCGACTTTGTTTGATGCACAAATCAGATATGTCGCCGATCATGAGGCCAGACAAGCGTAGCATTTATCGCTTCGAACGTCCAATGAAATTAGCATTGCCCCACCACATCTGATAACTGAGTCCATCGCATTTCCACTCATTGACTTGTCCTAATCTCCACAGTTATCAAAAGATATTGTCAAGATATCACTAAGATTGCTTAATGATTGTTCACTGAAACAGCATTCAGATGTCAATGTTGTAGCTATTTCTGTAGTGTCGCCAATGTTTTCGTTATTTTCTTATAATTTGTTGCCATGCCGTGCCATTCTAAATTTGTTGCATTAGCGCTGACACTTTGACATCCTTGCATTTTCCAGGGGTATATGGTGCTGCAACCAGTGCAAGACCGAGTACGACTTGGAGGAGATCGAGATGTCCCTGGTGGATGCCGTCAGACGTTCCATGGTCTCCTACACTCTCCAGGATGTCACCTGCTCCAGGTGTAAACAGGTCGGAGTGACTTCTCATTCTTTTTTTTGTGTGTCTTTCCATTCGCTGATGTGGAAATTGGGCTTCATATTCTGGGTGATGATGATGATGATAATGCTGTTGCTGCTGCTGATGATGATGATGGTGGTGGTGATGATGATGATTGGATGAATTGTATCGGGACATTGGTGAATGCAACGACCAGTGATGGAATTGATCACTCATTTGCACTGCACTTCAAATCAAATATACTGCCAGAGCGACATCGCTTTTTTATATTATTATTATTATTGTTGTTGTTGTTGTTGTTGTTGTTGTTGTTGTTATTATTATTATTATTATTTTTTATTGCTATTGTTATCGTTAATGCTTGTGTTTTCCTGCTCTCCTCACGCAGGTGAGCGCCACAAACCTGTCAAAGAAGTGCAGTTGTGCCGGGGACTTCACCAACACAACTCCGTCTTCCAGTCTTCGGCAGACCCTCGAGACCTTCGTCGGCATTGCCAAGTTAGTGTCGTTCATTAGGACAAAATGATGATGATGATGGCAATGACGATGATGATGGAACTCAAATAATGATGGCTGGCTAATTGAGGTGAATGGAGGAATATTGCTAATGATGATAAAGATGGTGATGACGACGACGATGATGGTGGAACTCAAATAATGATGGCTGGCTAATTGAGGTGAATGGAGGAATATTGCTAATGATGATAAAGATGGTGATGACGACGACGATGATGGTGCTAGTGCTGATGATGGAACTCAAATCATAATGGCTAGCTAATTGCGGAGTGAATGCTGGAATATTGCTAATGGCTTCGTGAAAGCTCAGCAAGTGGCTGCTCAGCCTGGATCTGGGATATCTGACGATGATGATGACGATGACGACGATGATGATGATGTTGGTGATGATGACTACTAGGACGTGTGGGAGTCCTGCTGTCTCTAAACTGGGTCCTTTGTTGAGGATGCACATTGATCTGCAAATGATTTCATTGGCCACCAGCTATTGTATTTTTTAATTCGTTGTTGTTGTTGTTTGTTGTTTGTTGTTGTGATGTAGCATGACAATAACATTCCCCAGTATTTTGCTGTGGCTATTTTTAATGCAGACGATATCGCAATGACACATTTAAATTTTGTCCTAAATGATTTTGCTTCTCGGAAAATCTGTGTCAAGATACAATCAGAAAAAGTCGTCATCTAATTACCATGCGATTACTGTACTCCCACGCGTGACACTTTCGCTCCTAAATGGGTTTTCCAATGTCGTGACAATGACATATTTTGACGTCGTCAATGTCCGAGTCACAGTTGACCTCTCGCCTTCTAGTAGACATTCTCGTGTTACGTCACACTTCAAAGCTCCAACGATGCGTCAAGATCATTTGAACATCACGTTGCGTGGTTGACAGCACAAAGTCACGTTGATCTAAGTCTAAAGGCCAGTCGATTATCATGAAATCCGGTCTCGGCTTGCCGTGACTTGTTATCATTTCGTTATCTAATGAGTTTGTACTGAAAATCATTTCCTAACTAAATGATTAAGAGTTTTTTAAGCGATTTTGTTATAATTATTTATTTTGCTAAGCCCCACTCCTCGCCCCCACCCACCCACACACACACACACACACACACACTCTCTCTCTTTCTCCCTCCTATCTTGATGATTCATCGACAATCGTCTGTGTTCATCCTCTACATCTTCGGCCGAATTTCTTTGAGTCCTCGTGCAGTCTTTAGTAGTTTTAGTCAGTCTTTAGAAGTCAGTGGTGACTCATGCGCTCCAGATTAACAATTCCCGATCCCGATCTTGCACAACACCGCTTCCTCCTGAAAGGAGATTCACGATGAGGATCCATTCAGGACGGCCTCGTTATCTTTTTCCTCGCATCTCTCCGCACTGAACGAGGAAATAGGAGAAGGGTTCATTGTCCCGACGAAACGAGTGTACGAGAGCTAATCTCAGACGCTGAAACGAAAAGGGAGAAACACCACGCCGTCTGCTAAGAATTGACTTTAGTGCACCTCGATTCGAGTAATTAATTCTATCTAGTCCGGCTGGTAGAGCTAGGGATAATTACCACAATAGGATTTTCAAATTTACCTTTTTTGTCATCGCGACTTGCCTGTGACTCAATCACAAACGAATGCTAGCGTAGCATTTGTAACAACAAAACATCATTATATGACAAATTATACGATTCATTATTATTATCATTATTACATCATTACATGACGAATTATATGATTCTATTACTAACGATAGCATCGAACCTCCAGATTCTACAAGATGGGTCTACTGCATGAGACGGCGAGCTGGGCGAGAGAGACGCACAGACCCTCAGCCGGCCATTCGTGATATTCATCAAACCTTTTTTTTCCCCTAACAAAGGTAATTGACTCATTTCTCCCTTAAAACTAGTTCACTAACCATCACCGCCATAGCTCCGTCAGTACTCCGTCTGAGCATGATCACTAGCACGCCGAGATGTGAGTCATACGATTTTTTTCCATTGCAGCAAAATCCGTACCCCCGAGAGCCTCGACACCAGGCAGGAGCTGAAGACCCCGCTCTTGTGGACTCCTTCTGCCCGTTGCTGCCGCGGTATTTTTTTGTCGCGCAGTCTTTTTTCACAAGTTATTTTTCGCGTTGTAAATAAATCCTTAAAAATCTACTCGATCTTGGCTTTTATTGGGCCCACTCGCACGAACACCAGCTGCTAATAGCACGGTTACGACGGACCGAGTGAACGATGATAAGACTAGCACGTCTTCAGAAATGTGTTTTTATTCCATTAAAGCCGTGATCATGACAGCGAATCAAAAAACACAAAAAATATGACAAACAGACAAGCCAAATTCGTCCAAATCGAATCGATAAAACAGACAGGGAAAAGAGAGAGGAATGTATGTGCCGTGACGGTCGGTCGTCAGTCAGTGACGATCGTACGGAGCTGATCCTAATGCGAAGCAGACTCAATAGCCATTAGCCTGGAGATGATCCTAGAAGTTTATGGCTGGCGAGCCTAGCTGCTCGTATTTATACGATTTATAACGTATTTACAATCGCATCCGATTAGAGCGCCAACGATACGAGATATGCAAAATGAATGTGAATCAATGCAAAGCCAAGGAACGCGGAGAACGAGGAACTCAACTGCCGGATAATCGCATAAGCTGATCGCCGACAACGTCATGATCATCGTCAACCGCTTCCTCCGCCATATTCCAAATATTGCAAACACCAAACGACACAATGATTGAACGAAAAAAAAACACGATATCTTTGCTCATTCAAGCTTCAATGAAGGCTAACGTAAAGTCCCCCTTCTCCGATCTCCTGCTGGCTCACAGCATAGAGTAAACAACGCAAACCAACATGGCGAGAGCCGCTTCAGTTCCGGTGATGCGAATTCCTGCTGATTTGGTTGTCGTGAGTGGTTTCTAAAATAACATACATGCAAAATTAATTAACAATAAATTAATTCGTCAATTTAAAAATTAATTATTAATTTTTCTTTAAAGACTACGGCAGAAAGATCTCCTATGTCCGTGTTTGAGACTAGAATGTCAACGCAGACGAAAATGCGACCGTCGGGCAAATAAAAATACATTTTAAAATCTGCCTAATTAATGCTTAAACAAAAAAAATCGTCTCATTTGATTCGTATTCAACTGTTAATCGAAGCAGAAATACGATCGTGACCGATTGTGGTGATGATGATGATGATGATGAAATCGATGCGTTCTTTGTGCAGCGAATTTATTCTTTACGAATCCATTTTCAACAATTTAATCGACAAAATGCAGGTATAAATTAGAAATAAATACAATTGTTGATTAAGTGATGGCCTCAGATGTGACAGCGAGACAGAAATTGACAAGGAATGGAGAAGCGGGCTTAGTCAAGCGACTGTTGACAACATTCGTAGAATTTGTGTGAACAGTTTTAAAATATTTTTAACAATGCAGGCAAAAACAAAACTCTTTTTAAGAATCCCTCAACTGGCAGTCGAACTTTCTGCAAAGTCAATTAAGCATCGAAGCTTCTTTTATAGAAATAATTTCAAACTCACGCGAAACGATTTGCAATGCTAATATTAAATGGATGATGCGCATGTTAGAGACTTGAATTTAAAATAAACTCACATGAAATATTTTGATTGTTCGTTATATTCCTTCTCACGAAACTTTAAATAAGAAATGTCGACACAATTAACAGAAATAAGTTAGCTTACCGCGGTAGTAGGATTGCTATCATTCTTGGCAGTAGTGAGGGTGCTGAGAATGGTAGACCTGGTGCCGGAAGACGTCCCTGTGCTCTCAGTGCCAGTTTTGGCGCCGCTGGCAGTAGTGGCAGCAGAATCAGCCTTTGGCGTCGTCCCTGGAGTCGCAGTCGAAGTCGTATCTTCGGCCAGTGTCACATAGGCCATGAGAAGGGAGAGATAAAACATGGAAATGACGATTTTCACGAATCCAGAATTCATCCTGTTGATTTTTTTTTACTCGGAAGAAAACTTCTAATTGCAAGAGGTTGAAATTCTGGAAAAAGTTGACTTCGTTGGTCAGCAAACGGAGTTTACGCCAACATCATGGTTATCAAAAATGATTTACACATTACAGAATTCAAATTTATGTTTACTTTTGACAAATAAACAAAAGTTTGTTATATAATTTGCTTTCGAGAATTACCCAAAAGCTTTCTCGGAAGTCTATAACGCTCGTAAAGCAACTCAAATATCAGACTAAAAATTACTCGTAAAGCAGCGACAAGTAATTCTAGAGTTTCAAAGTCGCACGATAATTGAAAAATCCACATTCACATTTACATAAATAAATAATTAATTAATTTACCGGCCATTAATATTACTATATTATTATTTTTATTATTATTGTTATTAACTAACTAACTTATTAGTGGTCACTTTCAGATTAATTAACAATCTAATTGAACTCCGAATTAACTCCTCAAAGAACTTCTCGATAAAAATTGACAAAAATTGAAAATTCAAAAAAAAGAAATTCTCCTTAAACAAAATCAAGCCATCCCACCTCAAGTAGAGTCTGTCAGACAGTAAGTACTGAGCCGAGGACCGGAGACGTACAGCGTCCTTATATGTAGGGTCCCTCCCGCTCGTGCACTTTAGCGTATCCATGGCAACGGGAACCTGCACGCGCACGCGTGTGATAACCGTTGCTAGACACGCACGAACTACTTTCGTGCAAGTTTCTCGGGTTTGCGTGTGTGTGTGTGTGTGTGTGTGTGTGTGTGCATGTGTTTGAAGTGTTTACGTTAGATACGACGTCACGTCATCATCATCTTCATCTTCTTCGTCGTCATCATCATCAGCAGCAGCTATGGCGGCACAAGATGATGTCACAATGATGTCGTGGGAGCAGCAGTGCCCACCTCATTATACAGCAATGTCGTCTGCTTGTTTTCTGCCGAGAGGCGGGAGACATTGGGTCCATCTGACGTACGCATGCTTAAGCATCGCTCTGAATTGATGAAAGAGTGCTTCGATGAATGAATGCACGGATGAATGAATGAACTTTGGTCAGACAAAAGTCGCCATCATGTTTGAGATATTGTTTTATTGATTTTATTTTACAACCATTCATAAATCGTATCGAGTCATGAACACACCATGAGCATACATACAATAGCCTTCGAGGAAGGTGTTTGTAGCAAGGCCTAGAGGTATTGTGTTCGAATCATGCTCAGGAAAGTGGTAGACTACTTGATTACTCATAAGTTATGCTGTACACATCGTTCTGTGATGCTCGAAAAAGCAGGATGAAAATCCGTTATCAGTAGCCGGAGATTCAAGAAACATTGAAACTGTTTTTGCCTGAACCTTATTCATGCATTTTTTCATCCGTTCTCTCGCTCACTCACTTGCTCACTCACTCACCCACCCATCCACCAACCGACCCATGCCAATCAATCATTCATTCATGCATTCTTTAATTCATGCGCTCATTAATTCACCCATGCGCTCATTAATTCTTCAGCGTGTTTTCCCATCTCGTTCTTACCCCCAAAGTTTGTCCAGGCCAGTTAAACGATTTCGAAATGAGTTCCATCGACTAACGTACGACGCAGTAGTGCCAAATGACTTTCCTGTTTGTCATGAGAGGAACTCAAACCTATGACAGCAAAACACGTGATTCTCTGCTTGGATGGTTGGTTGGTTGGTTGGTTGGTTGGTTGGTTGGTTGGTTGATGATGATGATGGTGATGATGATGATGATGTTGATGATGATGATGATGATGACGATGACGATGACGATGACGATGACGACGATGGTGATGATGACGATGATGATGCATNGTTGTTGTTGTTGTTGTTGTTGTTGTTGTTGTTGTTGTTGTTGTTGTTGTTGTTGTTGTTGTTGTTGTTGTTGTTGTTGTTGTTGTTGTTGTTGTTGTTGTTGTTGTTGTTGTTGTTGTTGTTGTTTTGAGAATCTGAACACAAAAAATGTCTTCCGTGAGAGGCCAAATTACGACCAAACAAACATGTTTGCTTTCTGACCCACCCATCTCCATCGCCGGTGCTATGTCCAGCGGATGCACCGATCGATAAAGCCGATGCTCATTTAGCTCTATTATCAGATTTAACGGATTAAAACATCCGACTGGATTTAACAACGTACCCTACTCCACTCCACCTCATCCTAGGTCTTGTACCTCATCAATGCACTCGGTCAGATCTTCCTACTGGAGGCATTCTTGAAGATAGACTTCCATCTTTACGGCGTACACGTCATGGAGCGCCTTGCCCGCGGCATGGACTGGTCTCACTCGGACAAGTTCCCCAGGGTCACCCTCTGCGAGTTCGAAATCAGACAGCACTCACGGATGCACAATTACATCGTCCAATGCGCTCTGACGATCAACCTCTTCAATGAAAAGCTCTTCATCTTCGTCTGGTTCTGGTACGTGTTCCTGGCCTTCATAACGGCTGTCAACGCTCTACGCTGGCTGTTCCGCTCCCTCTACTGGCCCGGGCACGTGCAGTACCTGAGGAAGCAGCTGAGGGCCTTCGACGCCACCCAGAGAGAGGCAGGCATCCTGGCCAAGTTCGCCGAGAATTACCTCCGCCGAGATGGCATGTTCATCATCAGGCTGATCGGCAACAACATGGGAGAGGTGGTGGCCGGAGAAGTTATCTGCGGCCTCTGGAATAACTACAGCATGGAGAGGCGGTCCATTGCCGAGAAGTCCGGACGCAAGGCACTCAACAAGGCCTCCAGGGCGACCTCAGGGGCGCACCGAATGGAGGTTGTCTGACGGAATGAATGCTATGGAGTGATGGATTGAGAGAAAAAAAGAAGAAAGGAAAAACCAATTTTGAATCGAATCATTCCAACTGGAAAACAATTGTATTCAATAATCCAGTCACTTCGTCATCGACGTCACCATCGTCATCGTCATCATCACCATCTTCATCATCACCGTCTTCATCATCACCATCGTCATCATCACCATCGCCATCGTCATCATCACCGTCTTCATCATCACCATCATCATAACCGTCTTCATCACCGTCGTCATCATTACCACCCCCACTCTGTCTTAAAGATTCCAATCGCCCACGGAGCCCCAGCGATCCTGAATCATCATCATCATCAGTATTGAAACGTCACATTGGCGATCCATTTCCAAGGCCGTCGGTCGCATAGACGTCCACAAATTCGGTAGCCCGGGAAGCTCCACTCCGAATGACGATCCGAGGATTTCGGAGGAGTCCGGCCACAAATTATCGTAGTTGGCATGACAACGGCTGGGCTGTCTTCTTCCGCGGCACGTACGACGACCTGGAAAGCCCAGTGCCCCCGAGGTGGGTGGGTGGATGGGGATTTTGAGTTCGGTTTCGAGGTATTTTTGGGTCTCGTCGAGTTTTCGTTTCTTCTATCTGAGCGCGCGTGTGAGCGTGTGAGTGTGTGTGTGTGTGTTTTGGTTGATTGGTTGGTTGGTTGGTTGGTTGGTTGGTTGGTTGGATGGTTGGTTGGTTGGATGGTTGGTTGGTTGGTTGGTTGGTTGGTTGGATGGTTGGTTGGTTGATTGGTTGGCTATTTGGTTGGTTGGTCACAATTACAAATCACGGGCACCAACCTCAAGCTGCACATAACACGTAGAAGTCCTCTTCCTGTTGGCAGGCCTTGACCTGGTTTCTGTGAAACAACTAAAGTTTCATTCAAATGCATTTGCCGACCCACTTGCACAATAGGTCAATCCAAATATTTATTAACAATCGGAGGAACTCCATTCTTGACTCTTGATTTACTCGGAGTGGCATAAACTTTGCCAGTGAATTGGCTCGTCTTTCACAAAGGAATGCGAGGGAATTTGCCAGTTGAATTTTCCAAGAATACAGTCGAGTGTGTGGAAGTGGAGCAAGTTGAAGCTGTTCGCCATTTTATCGAGTTGCTCTTTATCAAAACAATCACTTGATAAATAGGAAGATACTGCGGAAGATTTCAGACGTTATTATCATCACCATCGTCATCGTCATGTTCATCATCGTGGTGGTGACGACGACGACGATTATGATGATGATGATGATGATGATGATGATGATGATGAACATGGTGACTAAGAGGAGACTGATGCACCATCAGCTAAAGTAGTTCTAGGATCGAATAAATCGACACCCGGCAGTTACCATTTCGTGATGTCACTTCCTGCTATCGAAGTTGGATATCATCATCATCACCACCACCACCACCACCACCACCACCACCATCATCATCATCATCATCATCATCATCATCATCATCATCACCACCACAACCACTACCATCATCATCATCACTAACATTATCACCACCATCATTAGGGCCGTCATCGCCTGTTCATTCGTCATTTCTCATTGTGACTCATTGGAACTTATTCATTCAACGAAAACAACAGTAATCATGATTGCATTCGTGTTTGTATCAGTCCGTTTGTTTGCCCTTTTTCATTTGTAAGCATTCCTTGAGTTCGAGAACAACAACATTCAGTTGAATGTGAATTTGAATGTCATCCCCATTTCGTATGCACACTTTCAGAAGCTAATGAATATTTATTAGCGTCATGCATCTGAAATTTGTTTGTCTTTCGGATTCTCGCCTCTTCTCCTTGATCCTCTCACTAGCATCATCATCATCATCTCTCTCTCTTTCACGACGGAAGGCGTAAGTGCTCGTTGTCATGGCGACCCCGCAGGTCCGGACAGGTGGTCATTCACCTGGGGTTTTGGCCAGGGAAAAGGGGAGGGGATGAGTGGGAAAAACGAAATCCAATCATTACCAACACCATCACCTTTACTATCTTCATTATCGCCATTAAAAATACAATTCAAAATACTGATTCAGAATGGCCAGCGAATCACCGGGCGCCCTCAGGAATTCATATCACATCAGCAGACGATGATAAAGTTTTATTTGCCTCTCGAACGAACTGATAACGTAATCGTTAGCAAACCGTCCCGTTCCCGTCGATGATAACGGACTGCTTCTGTGTATCACTTATCGATTCAACTAGACTCAAAAACATTTGGTACTGAAGACATTTGAGACGCTGTTTTTCGAAATCAACATTAATCGAAAATACTGATCTTCTTGTTAAATACTTGATTGTATTTTAACATACACAGTAAATTAAATCTTTTTGTATTATTGTTTTTTAAATGTTTTATTTTCTTCGAGTCAAGAGTTCAGAAGTGTTCAAGTGTTCTTAGCGACTCATTTGAAAACATTCCTTGAAATGTCAGAGCTGTCCAAAAAAGGTGATCAAAAAGGCAACTGTAAGACCACTAAGGGCAAGTAACGGGCATGTCCTATCCACCGAGATCGGCAGATAAAGTTGGCTGAATCCGCCACAATTATGAATTAAGGTTGAAAAAAGTCTATTTGGAGATTTCAAGGAGTGTGTTTTTCCTAAACTGGAAAAATCTTTAAAAGCGTTCTCCTTGCTTTGGGAATGGATTCCTCATTTACTTGTAGCATTGATTCCTCGTTCTGAAATCCCAATAACCGCGCTTCACTGTCTAACGACTGCCGTAGTGGTTCAATCGATTCCTTGCACGCGGAAAATAAGGTGAAAATAAGGTCAGCCGTGGTTTTTATAAACCGTCTTTCCTATAATAAGAGAATACTCAAATGGTTGGTTGGGGAATGCCACTTCCCTGACCTTTCCCTTGTCAAGGTCAGTTAAACCACTAGTCAAACATGTCCTCAACTTTGAAACTGAAAGGTCTTCAACTGATTTCGGAAGAACTTTTGGAAAGTTTGGCGCCTCCCCCGGAGACAAGTAAAATGGTGTTCCTATCCTCATGTGCTAAGGAATCCTAAGAAACCTGGTCAACATCACTCTACCTTTCACCTGGTCTCAAAACCAGCGGGATTGAAATTGGTCGTAAAAATTATTTTTGGCAGCAGGTAGACATCATGTGCTTCTTTATTTGTAAGAAGATAATTTGATGATTTAATTGTTATTCAATTCAGACTAGAAGTTGATTCATGATGTCGTGCAAACGGAACATTAGTATACTTCACGTGCGAGTGTTTTTATTATTTTTGTCTTGTGACGGATGTAGCGCTATCTTTTTGTCTGTGATTTCTTCCTTCACGTTCGTTGTTCATTGTTAGCTGTTAGTTAAAGTAATTAGCATATGCTAAGTTATTTGAATACTCCATCCATCCATCCATCCATCCATCCATCCGTCTGTCTATTGAATAGCGCCAAAATATCAATACGTTTGTAGTTGCAACCAGCAAATAACTACAAGTGGATTTCGATTCAATGTTTGACGAACAAAATAAAAAATACATGAATTTTCCATCGATCTTGTAGACAGCCGATTGTCGGAAGAACCCATCCGTACGTCTTTCGTCGACCATTCATCCATCAACCCATCCATCCATCAACCCATCCACCCACCATCCATCCATCCATCCATCCATCCACCCATCAGTCTCTCACAGCCATCGAAATCCTCTCGACACGAAGCTTCATCTCTTCATCACCTTTGTTGTTTCATATCCTGAAGAAATTCGTCTTTAAAGACGTGCACTTTAATGAATCGTCACCGTGGCAACCGGCTTGGACGCCAAAGAACCTCCAGAAGAGCACCAGGTGGAGTGGTTACCTGGATGAGACGCGCCTGGATAGGTATGACGCCAAAGGAGAAAGCAGATCATTAGTTCTATTTATTTTTTGTAATTATGCCATTCAAATAATGGCCGTACAGATTGTGTTTGATTAGTCTTCGCTTTCCATTAATTTTTCTAGAAAAGTATTACCCTGTTTAACAACAACAATAATAAAATATTCGTATTCCTCCGCGCTAGTAATGTCGAGCTGCATGAAAAAGCCTGCAAGCTCAAGCAAGTTCTCTCAAAAGCGCGGCGATTACAGCCGGTCGTACATGTTCGATGTCGCCGGCCACCTCCGACGACGTCGTGCGGCCCTCAACGATCAAATGAGCAGCAGGTTTAAAAAGTTAAAATTCAAACTATAGAAACTTACACGGGACTCTTTTTATTCCTACGTTTTCAATAAAAATAGACGCGCAACGAGGTGTATTTACAAATTACTCGCATCTATTGGCAAGGGACTTTCTACGGTCCCAGGCCCGAGGCAAGCCCCCATAGTTTCTTGTGAGGGAACGACTGGCAGGGTACCGAGGGGCGGTTGCAGTTGAGAGGTTTTCGACGAAGACAAGCACTTGAATTGTAGATGCTCAGATCGGGGTCGATCGTCCCCTGCGTACGATGTGAGGAAGAGGACAAGATGGGCGAATGGATGGATGAACGAGTTGAAACGACCTATCTTAGGATGCAAAATCACAGCACTTGTATGCTCTCTGTACGAGTTCAAAAATTCTAAAGCTCTTAAAACAAATTTTAACTAAGGCAACTCGTTTGAATTTTAAGATCCCACGGAATCGAACGACACGAAAGACCGACCACAAAGACAAATTCCAAATCTAAGACGAACCGACCGCCAAGGAAGTCCAGCAAAGGTCAAGAACTGGAGACAGAGAAGGAGGCGACGACGGACCTTGGCGGCACGAATGAACCCGACGACCCTACGACGAGACCAAAATCACCTCGCCAATCAAACATCACTCGTATGCAGCAGAAAGATCACGAACTTTTCCAAACAACCAGAGTCACAGAGAACCAACGACGCCACCAACGAGGACGGCGACTGGATTTCGTTCCCTCCCTCCCCAACGATCGACTCGGCAAGAATCACAAACAAAAAGAAAGAAAATGAAAATTATGAAACAACCTCTGAAAATAAACAAGATCATAAGAGAAACTTAAAAATAAATATCAAGTCGTAAAGTGATTCGGAAAGCAACTTAAATAGGGGAAGGCCGAGACGGCTCGAACCGGGGTGCTGCCCGTCCCGTTCGAGCGGCATTTGCCGACGACGAACACGGGACGGCGTCGAAGAGGTGCGGGCCGGGAAATAACCCCGGAGAGCTCGTCGCCAAACAATCCAACGACCTTCGAAAGGCAGACTCGGACGACGAAATCTTACGAAGACCTCTTAAATAAACCTAAGACGGAACGACCGGAAATCGATGAAAGCGACCGGCCCACTCCCAAAAGGGCACCGCCCGTACGTGCGAGCTCGACCGAGACAAAACTCTGGAGACGCTGGCCGTCGGGACGACGCACGGCGAAGACGACGACGGTGATTCTGAGACGACAAACTACGAACGATCGGTAACGGCGGCAGACGGCTAGCTGTGCATGTCCTTCTGACAGTAGAGTTCTTTGAGGGACTTGAGCTCCTCGATCAGCGTCTTGTTTTGATTCTCCAGCACCGCCACCCTATTTTCCAGGCACCTGACGTACTCCTTCTTTTTCCTCCTGCACTCCTTAGCTGCCTCTCTGGCAATCAAAAAATGGAAGGATGGTTAGAGAGAGAGTTTCAACACGAGAAGGGCATCATCACAATTGCCATCTGAATTCTTGGGTTTAAAATGGAAGATTGCTTCGTCCGGACGTGCTAATGACATGCAGGTTGGGCAACACATTAAACATTTAGATGCATGGCAGAGGGGCTAGGTAGGCATCAAAAAATTTATTTTTACTAGAATTATTGGACTTATTGGTGTTATTCCAGTACAGATTTACACGTAAAAGAACAAGCGACTTAAGAAGGATGAATTGGAAGAAAATCAAAAGCTTGCGCACGACTTTCAAGTTTGCGATGCAACAAATGAAACAATATCCACAACTGAACTCAAACAATGTGTCTCAATTATGCAAAAATATTGCGTCACAATCACTCGTAAATGATACGTAAATATACATAAACGATGCAGGCACGATCAAGAAATGGCACGACAGACAGGTACAGACTTGTTTTTGAGTAGTCTCAGCTCCCTTTTCCGAGAAGCTTCTTCGATGGCGTCCTGTCCCCCAGAGAGGCCGACGGCACCGCCGGGTGTCACCACTAGCCCTTGTGGTAAAGAAACAAAGTTGGAGTTCAGCTGGTGAACTGTAGCAAAGAAAAGAAATTAGGTTGTTGATGATGATAGGTCATCATTTGGTAACAACCTCTTTAATGTTAATGCCACCTTCATCATCATCATCATCATCATCATCACATTCACGACCAATGTGAAATTGAGAAGTGATTAAAGCATTAACAGCAACTGCAACGTAATAAATTTCAAATGCCCTCGCATCCATCATCACCTTCCATCACCTCATCGAGCGGATTGAAATAAGTCCGACCACGCACGTACAGCAATAACTCGCCCACTCGACCGTCTTTCCATTCCTCCACCCCTTAAGGACCACCCCTCAATTCCGTCGGAAAAACCGAAAAACAAAACTCCGGTCTGCCCGCACGTCCGTCGACCCTCCGCTCACCTGGAATATAAAACTGCCCGTCGTTTCCCTGGGTGGCGTACTGAATGATAGTCTGCGCGTTGGAGGTCGAGTCGAGCGAATCTCTGTTCAGCTGGAAGTTGCTGCCGACGGAAGCCGCTGCGGAAACGGCGACAAGATTTAGACGCGGAAGGCGACGGCGTCGACGTCCCACGATTTCTATCGTCACTCGCACTGTTTAACGTGCTTATCACTAATATTTACATTACTGTTGCAGCTATCGATAGTCCGTTTTTTTTTAAATTAAAGTCGGAATGACAACCTATGGTGCCCTCTAACACGAGATTTGCGTGCGTAATCACTCGAGTCTCCACGAGTTGTTCGAAGACGTGCACGAAAGCATTCAATTGAGCCAAAATTAAAAAGCAAAAAATTCAACTTTGTTATTAATAACCAAATTGATCGTGTCGCTTATTTGTTATTTTAATTAGTCACGCAAAATTAATTATAAAAATAATGATTATTGAATTTGAATGAAACAATGAAGCATGCTCAAAGAATTGATAACGATCATGAAAGCAACGAGGCCTTGTGCTTTGGTAATATTATGAGTAGCAATTCTGATGATGATGATGATGATGATGACGATGATGACGATAAGAAGAAAATGTAGAGTACCAATGACACCATAATGATGACACCATCAATGACTTAACTCAAAATCATTGAGATGTTGATACAAAACATTATTATTATTACTATTATTGTTGTTATTATTACTTATTATTTTTATTATTATTGGTTGAGTCATTTTGAATGATTTATTGACAACTATGAGGTCAATTATCAAGGTCATGAGCAACAACAATCACAAGCAACTCACATATCTCGTTGTTCATCATGTCACCACCATCATCTAAGTTGTTGTTGTTGTTGTGATGGTGGATGTGGCTGTCGTGCTGGTTGAGTAGGTTTGTTGTCGTGTCGTCTGCCTCTCTTTTCACTTTGCTGGAGTAAAAGTAAACTTTGTTGTGTACATTCGAATAGTGAACACTGAAATTGGCTCGTGGGTGCATTACAAGCCAGTCAAGAATGTCATGACATGCAAAGTTTTCAATGTAAGATGCAAAATATAAAAAAATAACAAACAAAAAATTACAAAGATTACAAAGCACATTCCATCAAACAATGTCATTGAACACATGTCATTAGAAATCACTTCTGCAGCATGAAGACGACAAAGTAACAAAAGGCAAGAGCTCCACCATCATTACAAAGGATGTGATAAACCTCAAGACAGCAGACGACAGACCTGAGAAATATCCTCCTGATGGACTGCCTCTGGGGTTTCCCATCCTTGTCCACCGTCGTCAAGCCTGTGAACGCGCCTTCCTGGCTGAGACTAGAGAGCTGGAAAATAAACCCAGGATGGATGAATGGAAGAATGGGTCGATTGTGTGAAGATTATGGTATATTTGACGTTGAATAAATAAATTTATAATGGAAATAAATATGTAATGGAAATTTTAAAACAACGTTTCTAGTCTTGTGAAATTTCTCAAAAGGAAATGCAAGTTTGTTGACGTCACAGAAATTGATTTTAAACCTGCACCAAACACACCATCACAACAACCCAAAAGAGCTCCAAACAAATGAAAAGCATGTCCAAAAGAAACATAAACACCAAGAGAAATCTTTTAAAAAAAAAACGTGTAATGAGAAAGAGTAAGAGAAACAAAAAATAAAAAAAAGATCCATACAATAGTATCCATACATAGTGGCAAACCTTGAATAGTTTTCCCTGTTGTATAAGCGTTACGGGGGACATTTTGTCTAACGAATTTCCGATCTTGATGATGCTCGGACTTGTGACAATGGTCTTGGGTTCGGTCATCGCGAATCTAAAAGGAAACTCTGTCATTTAAGTGCCGTGGTCAATGCTTAGCCATCGCATGCCGGCCATTCGTTGATGGTGAATCATCGTTAGTCAGCTGAATTGCGATATACTTTTAACTGCCCCTAAGTTTTTAGAATTTCATCAAAATCATCGGCTAACAAACCCCCGCCATGGCTAGATTCCTAGAGTGCGCAGAAATTACCAACGTACGTAAAATACCAAAGCTCATTACATAATATGTTTATATTGCGAGTGATTTCAATGCTCAAACGTCATTATTAAATCAGAGAGTGGATATCAAAAATTATTTATCGAGGTTACTGAAAAATATCGGTCATTACTACGTGTTGTATTACGTAGATAGGGGGTCCCGACTCTTCTGATTACGTCAACGCATCCTTTTTGACGAATTTTCACCAAAAAGTCAGCAGATTTATTCCAAATTCGAATCGACAGACAACGGATATATTAACTTTTAAAAATAATTTAAGAAATATGCAAAAAACGTTGAGCAAAAGTCCAAAACAACACAAGTATGAGATGACTTAATATGTCGAAAGCAAAGACCAAAATTGTGTCGGTTATTTTTAGTCAATTTGCTCAAACATTTATCCAGTAACAACGGTCGATCTAACAAATCAAAATATAACTAAATTAAAATTTATACCATTAATATACACGGAGAATTTCGTGATAAGCCTTTAAAGTCGAAATTGTTATTCGCAATAAGTTAGAAAATTTCAAAATTAACAGTTATTTCAAAGATGGACCTTACACTAAATTAATTACTGGAACACTTTAAGAATCATTGCGGACTATAATTAAATAGATTTATGTTTTCTTTTGGCACTATCAACGACGGTAAGAAATAAAAGCCTACCGTGCTACTGAAATATTAAAAAACAGCAGACAATTTTGAAGATGTTCCATGTAAGTTCTAAGCTCAAAAATTAAGTTTATAACCATTTTATTATAATTTTGGTACAAATTATCAAGTCGGTATAGTTGTGGTAACATAAAAGTAGTATCTCTTAAGTATGACGGACTTTATAATTTAATAACATAAAAAAACACATCATCCTGCCAAATTTGTAAGAAAGTAATTAAGGCATTACGTAGAACGTTTCCATTGGGAATTTGACAATAAAACAAAGCATTTTATATGCAAATGAGATTACAAACTTGGGTTTTTCATTCCATCAAATCCTTGCGCTGCAAAATCAAGTGTCTATTTGATATTTTTGTAAAATTTGTGAATAACATTACTTAAAATTACATTTAAATATTATTGTCCTACTTTGATTTCCTAAAAGCCACATATTGTATATTCGCAATTCAAAATTTCAAAATGCGCTTCAAGTTCCTAACCAGAGATAATCTTAAATAAATAATTTTTGCGACAAAAATATTTGCAATCAAAATTGCAATGTACAAATTTTATAACAATTAAAAACCAATTACGTTCTTTTACCTAATATGACATAACCAATAGAATACAATAGTATGAAAGCACGTTCTCCCAGCGCGTGCAATTGGTGTGTACTTGGGACTTACGTATAGAGGTCCTATTTCAGCGAAGATGAATTCGGTTATTAAGGTGAGGAGAATTTGGAGATTGCATCTTTGTCGTTTGCAGTTTATTTTGTATTTTAGTTCCTTTTAATTTATGTTGGTTTTAAGTTTTATTTCTTATGCGGAAGCTTACTTGAAATTAAATTGATTTACTTAGTAGTGACTAGTGCAATTGAGATGATTTCGCTTAAATATGCAGGCTAGGAACTATTTTTCTTTATTTCTTTGATTTTTTTTTTGTGGATTTTTGCTAAATCGTAATTAGAAAACATTAGAAAAGTTGGTTCCAATAAAATCAATTTTAATTTAATTAACATCAATGAGATAAAGGTGGCTGGAATTTTAATCTCAACTTCTCATGCTTGAATAATTTTTGCTTTCAATGAAGTAGTAATCTATTCTTAATAAATTATTGGGATACAAGGCGATTTCATTTAAAAGCTCGACGAAGAATACAAGGGATATGCTCCAAATCTGTTCAGCCTCCCAAATCATTATGAAAGATGTGTGAGCTCCGTTCTCATTCCTTATGGGTTTATTAAGGACAGGTAACTTATTTTATGATTTGATTTGATATTTCTTTGTTACTTCTTTGCATTTTGAACTTGAAAATCCAGATATTTAATTCTCATAATCTGCTACCACATGGTACCATCTTGTATTGTTAAAATATTTACTTTCAACAAAACTCTCTCAAAAGACATGAATATAACTTCTTGCCCATCTGTTCGAGAGATTGATGTCAATTACGTCCGGCCCGATAAGCTCGTCTGACCCGTGTCGAATAACTTACGAACAATTAGCATAAATTATCTTAATCAGGGTCGAGAAGTTGGCAGAGGAGATTTCGGAAATCTACGCCAAGGAGGAGTTCCTGGTGTGCGTGTGCGTCCTCAAGGGAGCCTTCCGGTTCTACTGCGACCTCGTCCAACATCTGAAGAATGCCATCAGGCATGCCGACAGGCCAACCATTCTCGACTTTGAGTTCATCCAGCTCAGCAGCTATAGGGTAATTTGGCGATGAATATTCATGAAACTGATGGTTGTCGAAAGGTCGATTAGGCCGATGAGTGTTATGTTGGTTGATAATGAAGGAAAAAATAAAATTAAATGAGTGGGCTGATGGATGCTAATTTATGATAATGAGATGAGTAGCCACTTGATTGGTGGTGGTTAATTTGATGGTTCAGGATATTAAATCTTTATGTTAATGAACCAAATGTCAACTAGCGACTTTCTTTGAACAGGCTCGAGTTACGTTGAGTACAAACTGTACAGATATAATAATAATAATAATAATAATAATAATAATAATAATGGCTACAATACATAATTATGATAAATATTTTAAATATTCGTTATTTATATTCTCTATTTGATAACTTTAAAATGTCGACCAATCATTTGTAATGGATAATTTTTAAAACGTCATCCAATCAGAATGACGAAAACACTGGAACCGTGAACTTCCTCTCCGCCAAATCCATCTTCAAGAACTTCGCCGGGAAAGTGAGTCGAGTTCTTTTGAATAAATTATCATAATTGGGTGTTTAATAATAATTTATGTCAAACATCCAATTGGACGTTGAATGTGCATTTAATTTCAGATAGTTTCAGATAAATAGTTTAAAATAAATACATTAGTTTATCAATTCATCGGCCATCGTTTCTTAAATTTAATTTTTTTTAAATTTTACTCTCAGAATGTGTTGATCATCGAAGACATCGTGGAGTCCGGGGCGACCATGCTGCAGCTCATCGATGCCCTCGATGAATACAAGTGCAAATCCATCAAGTCCGTCAGGTGGGCAGCGAGACGACGACGATGATACTGATGGTGATGGTGATGATGATGATGATGATGATTCTAATGGTGACGATGATAATATCAATGATGTTAAATGGGTTAGAATTCTAGGTTATTACTTTGCTCGTTTGTCGTCCATGGTGTGTTCTGTGTTCTGTTAACGTGCGTGTGGTCGGATCGATGATTGACTGCCGCACACATCCATCTCTGCCCATCTGTCAATTTCGACATTTCAATTCTTCCGTTGCAGCCTCCTCATCAAAAGCAAGAAGTCGACGAGCGCGTACAAGCCGGACTGTGAGTTTTGACTTCTTTCATGGTATGACGTCGCCAATGTCACAGTAATAATGATAATGATATTGCTGATATCATAATGATAATGATAGTGGTATTGTTGATGTCATGGTAATAATGATAATATTCATTGGACATTGGCCTGCTGCACGATGGAAGTTATATTTAATGTATAACAACAACAACAACAACAATAATAATAATTATAATACTAATAATAAGGTTTGAATTATTTATTTGAATTATTTTTTATCCAATCAAGTCGTGGGCTTCGACGTCCCTGACAGGTTCGTCATAGGTTACGGCTTGGATTACAACGAGGTCTTCAGGGACATGGATGTGAGTGCACGGTTTCTATTTGAGTTTACTTATATTTTGATTGATTTCTCGATTTGTTTGTTTATTGATTCTTAGATATCAGTGCTAATTTTTTTTTAAATTATTGATTTTTATAACAAATCGTGACCGAGTCGAGAGGGAATCGATCCGTAGCTTTTAACGTATCCATATCTTGTTGTATTATGTTACACGTGTTGTGTTGTGATTGTTGTCAATGTAATTAATTCACATTTGTGCTTTATTTATCACCGACACAGCACATTTGCGAGATAAGCAAGGAAGGTTTGGACAAGTACAGAGTGAAGGAGGCAAACTAAGTATAATCTCTCCCTTCAAAAGCAACCGGCAGGATTCCCCACGTTCGATTATCTCTCCTGTCTTCACGATCGTTTCGAGCAACTACTAATGCCAATAGAAGATTTTCTCTTTTTTCTTCGTCTTGGATATGTTTTCCTGTGTTTGTAAAATTTATCGAGTGTGTTCGATGTCTGTGTTTATAATGAAATCTGCAGGATTATCGATTATGGTGTTGATACTTTAGGCAATTCGAATTGAAAACTGCTCGAGTTTAGTTCTTTGGCATCGATTGGTTTGTTCACGATAGATTCGTCGATTGTTTGTTCGCAATGAACTTGTTCAAGCCTTTTCAGTCAAATAAGCGGCTGTCTTAACTCTTGGCGTGCTCCTGTTCAATACCTTGTGAAATCATTTTGCATGAAGCTATCTCAGCTAATCTTTTATTTATGTGGTGAGATTTGAAAAGATGTGATTTCCTTTTTAAAGCGTTATTTTCAGCTAACGTCGGCTACCGAACATTGCAGGGCGATGCACTCGCAAAACACTTAAAAGTTTATTGAAGAAACTATCAAAGTCGAAGGTTTGAAATCAGCAGTAAACGAAGAATTAATTTGACGACAAGAAATACATTTTCGATAAGCAGCAGTTTTGTGCAAAACACTGAAAAATATGGAAGACCGATATGGACCGGGTGAGAATCAGGACATGAGTTTCCAAATCCTGCATGTGTTGTCCTTGGAGCCTAAAAATATTTACGTTTAAGAAACAAATGTCTAAACATTTATAATTTTTACAATAATTGTTTAGTTTTAGCCCAGCTGCTGGATCCTATTTTTTGATGGTCTATAAATGTTGCCACTGACCTGTAATGATAGTGTTTCCCTCATAGTTGAAGGCACAGCTGAAAATGTCGTCAGTGTGTCCTTCGAGGACCTGCCTGCAAGCACCTGTGTCGGGGTCCCAGACCCTGGCCGTTGTGTCCGTGCTGACCGTGAGGATCTTCGTGCCTTGTGGGTTGAAGCAAATCTGGGGGATGGGTGGATGGTGGATGAAAGAGTAAATTTGTCAGGAGTGAGGATGACAATGAATTCAACGATAAATACAAAAATGTTTGGGTGACATGATAATTGTCATTGGTCACAATGCTTCTCTATTTTGAGTCTTTGACTGTCAGCTGCAGACCATGAAGCTACATCAATAAGCATTAATAAATCTTGGAACCTTTGACACTTCATTCTCGTGTCCTTCGAGAATCGAGATTGGCTGTTGAGTCAGGGCGTTGTAGACACGCCCTGTGCCATCCAGAGAGGCGGAGACGAGGTACTGCCCTGTGAAGTCAAATCCTACATCAAGTACCTGATCCTTGTGGTGCATCAGAGTCCCAATGCATGAGCCTGCCCAAGAATTAATTAACATGACACAATCGCTGACTTCAAAGGATGAATAAATATGAAAACTAATATATGAAAATATATTTTGGAAGTCCCAAAATGAGCCATGAAAATAATTAGTTTATCCAAAGCAGCGACCGCTTCCGGCATCCCAGAGTTTGACAGTGTTGTCCATCGAGCCCGTGGCCACGAGGGAGCAGTCCCAGTTAAACTGGGCGTTGCTTATTTCTGCCTTGTGTCCAATCAGGGTATGGATACGTCTGATGAATAATTGAAACGGTTGATTTTGTCATTTATCTGAACATAGTTTCTAAAAATTACTTTTAATCATAAGTCTATTTCCATTAATTATTATTATTAGTATTATTATTATTATTATTACTCAATGAGTAAAATAAACAAAGATGTCATCGATGATTGTCCGCATCCGTACGACATCGTAAATAGGTCCATGAAGTGACTAATTCGAACCGATCGACATTAAAACATTAGCGTTGATAAGCTGATAAAAATCATAATGAGCAGTGAGTCATTTACTTCCCAGTGTTGACATCCCATATGCAGACGGTGTGGTCGAAAGAGCTGGTGATGACTCGAGACCCACAGGTATTGAAGGAGAGGGTAATGATCTCTTTGGTGTGGCCCTGGTTGTCCAAGGACAGACGACAGAGTTAATTCACAACTAATTCTAATTAGTTCACAGAATGTATTATTACAGGTTAGAACTGTTTATGATGGAACTATAGAAATAGAATTTTAATATATTATATTATGATTCATTAATCACATTTGTAGTGAAATTATTTAATTTTCATAATTAATTCTGTCATTACTATCATTTAATAAATTTTAGATTTTAAAATTATTTAATTTTATTAACATTAAAAAGAATTTATTCAAGATTCCTAACCAGGAGCTGGCAGATTTCAACTCCCGTTTCGAGGTCCCATATTTTTGCCGACTTGTCGAGGCTGCCCGTGGCCAGGCTGGTGCTCTGAGGGTTGAATGCCACGGAGGTCTACGGAAGATTTATACGTATCGTTTCATTAGCGTAACGAGCGTAATCAACATACCGTATTATTCGTTTCATCAATGCAATGAGCAATTGATTTCTAAACAGAAAATATTTACTGTACCTATTATGCTCAGTAATTGTGCTATTACTGCTAACTTATTACTGTACATTAGTTTTCATAATGTATGATTAACTGCTACTCACAATTCCACCTTCGTGACCTCTCATGGTGTAATAGCATTTTCCGGACTGCGAGTTCCACAACTTGCACGTCTTGTCGAACGAGCCGGTAACTATCTTGTCTCTGTAAAATGACCGAAGCTTTGCAATCAAGGATGTCCTGATGTCAAACTCATTCGAGGTTTTCAATAAATTTGGCAATTATGCTAAACAAGCATGGATTTTATTTAAGTGATGAATCGTACATCACATTTTGCATCGTGCCGCTGTCGATTGATAACATTCGAGCAAAGTATAAAAATGGCCATTTACCCAAAAGGGTTGTTGAAAGCAATGGCATAGACAATATCCTTGTGGCCCTCCAAACTCAGCAGTTCTTCACCAGTGTCCGTGGCCCAGACTTTGCAAGTTCGGTCGTAACTGCCAGTTATGAAGCTGCACAACAGTCACCGAATACATCATCATCATCAATAAAAAACCCAGAAGCCTGTTGTCTAATTTGTAATTTGTGGAGCAATATCAGTGCCTTTACTTACTTGGAACCAGATTTGTTGAAAGCGAGATTGGTCAGGGGTAAAATATGGGCTCTCAGTATCTGAATTAATATATAGATGTTTCAAAAACTGTTATCTGAAAACGTATTTATTATTTGTTATAAAATTGATATTAAAAAAAAACTAATGGCAAGTTATCATAATAAGATCGAATGAGTGAATGATTGAACTATGAAGGTTCAAGGTCTTCAACCTTGAAAAGTCTGAATTTTTGATTTTCTGGCTGCACAAGTTTCTCTTGCAACTCTGAGGTTTAGGAATATTAAAAAAAAATTGGCTTAAAATTAGTAATTAGTAAATGCTGTCAAACGGAATAATGACCATACTTTTGATAAGTTGCTTAACTTGGTCATGCTTAGATTTCGTAATGAGAATTTCTTTTTGTGCGATTTCTTTAACGACCTCGTCGACGTCAGTACTTTAAATCAATTGAAATTCAAAATATAGTTAAACTTTAATAAGTAACTGTTGTTTTGTTAAATATAAAACGAGAATTCATACTCTGGTCTGAGATCAAGTAAGTCAATAGATTTTGTCTTCAGTAAACCGCCTTGTTCGTATTCCAAAATAATTCCTAAAATTTTAACTTATTAAATATATGCTTCATAAAACAGAAATCCAACTATTTATACCTGGGGGATAATAACGCAAAAGAAATCTCTTAAGTTTCATTTTTGAACAAGTAACCTAGCGTTTCGGTTGCCATAAGAACAGATCCATCTTTAAACTTACTTCAGAGATGCGCACACAAACTCAATCAAAATATCATTAAGTAATAAAGTTTTAATAAGCTTCCCATAATTTATATAATATAATAATTCAACTAAAAAAATTTATTGGTAAATCAAATTTTATTCACGAATCAAACAAAACATACACATTGTCCCATATCAAAAACTCAACCGCTTATTTCAGGAGACCTCACAAACTGGTCGGAACATGATCCAAGCGAAGCTTCTCACTCAGCCAAGAAAATGAGCCACAGAAGGAAAGTGATGATACAAAATGAGGCTCCAAACATTCAGAAGGAGAATTAACTTAATCTTCCGAGAAAAGTAAGGTTTCGCAAGCAACTAACCGGTAACGAACATATTTGCGCAAGATCAAAACTACGCGCCGAATGAGAAAAAAAAATCGAATTAAGGGTTTATTTAAATTTGATGCAAGAAACAGCAAGCGAAGAACAATGCTTGCTTTCCAATTTGCTCATAGTTTGTGTTTAGCGCACTTAACAATATCTGCACACAAGCGTTCTGTGCGATCTTGACCTTTTCTTATATGACTTCGCTGCTGATTTGCCCTTGGTCTTCTGACTGTTTTTTCTCTTGAAATTTAGTTGCGAAAAATGCTGCAACCTGGAGCATTACAGTCATCTCGTGCTTGATGTCCCTTTCCACAAGCTGAAAATTTTAAAGCAAATTTAAATTTTCTCCAATAACTGCAAAATTGGGTCTTTTGTGTGGGAAAAAAAAACATAAATTGATCTAAAGAAGTATTGGAGTATAGAATTACCTTCTTGGACAACGGTTCCCTTCTCTGACCGACTCGTTTCTGAAAACCTTCGTGTCGTTGCGGCCGATTTTTTTCTGCCCTACCATGGTTCGACAAGAGTTCAGCTTCGGTCGGCTTAACCTTGGCATTGTCTCCTTCCGGAATGACGGGCTCCAATGGAATGTTCATTGTGGTTTGGCACGCTTCTGGTTTTTCCAGATGTGAAGGAAACTCCTCTGGGGCATCATCAGATATTAATTGGGTTTCACTGACGGTTCTCTCCGGCAAAGCCGAGGAATCAGTTTGAACTGCAATCTTCTCCACTTCTTCAGGGAGAATTGTCGGGAAATTACAAGGAGCTTCTGTTGCATTAACTTTAATCTGGAAATTATTAAAGTATTTTTGTAACCAATAGTATTAATATTAGTGTTGATATTATTTAATTTTGGCTGCTAATAATGATAATTAATTTATACGGTTCCTTAAACATCGGAGAGTGATCATTGCTTACTACGTGAGCCTCTAGCAAAAAGAACAAAGTTATTTTGTTTGTTTACCAATTATTAGCAGTTCAAAAAACTTTAAAATACCTCAGTCTCTGGCCAGTCTTGGCCGCCTTGTTGCAGGTCCTGAGGTGGGAAATGCCCTCGTCCTTGGAATCTTTGCTTCCTCCGGTCGATCCAGTTATTTCCGAACTTCCTTTAACAGGAATTTAACATCATAATTAAATGCTTTCAAATTATCACAACAATAATATGCACCAATTATAATTATGTTAATGTTTTGAATTATTGTTCCAATTCTCAAAGTAATGATTAGCAAACCAACCAAAAAATGTTAAACTTAAAATTAGCAAATGTTGATCAACAACTTTTAATTGACAAACAATTATCCTTTGCTAAAGTTTTATTCTTCCGCTCACCCTCTCCCTCTTCCTCTCCTGCCGACAAATTCGCCTCTCTCGATGGCTTCCTGTCTTTCTTTTTCCTTCTTGGCGATGTTCTCCTTGGTTGGGTAATTCCTGCAATGAAAAGCAGAGCAGTGAAGCCAGTACACCCCAGCATTACTATATCTTTTATCTTTTATATTTGTTATTGTTATTTTATCAGCATGTTAACAAATATTATGCGATTCATAACTACAACTGATGACAGCGTTACTGCTATTAACACAAATACCAATATTGCCAAATAATATAACGATATTTATCATCGATTGTATGAAATAATCACCTCTTTCTTTCTTCTTTCCATTCTTCAATATTTTTCACTGACTCCAACTTTGAGGCATAACCACTCAGATGGACCTGGATGGAGAGTCGAATAATTAACTTATTGCCATAATTATCTTGAACATAATTAGCGTAACATTAATATTAAGTCTCACGACATGCAAAAGCATTCCCAACTTACGTGCTCGACGTGCATGTTCACCAACTTCTCGTGTGCGACAAACTCACATCCCTCGAATCTGCACTGAAAGCAGAATAAAAGTCAATCAGATTCATAATTGTGCACGAGTTAGTGTTTGTTAATAAATAAGCAAATTAAAATTAACTCAATGGGATGGTGTTCATTAACTTAACTGATTAGTCACACAATTCAAACATTCCAATGAACTTTTTGCCAACCTTGACATGAGCATCAACATGGATCTTGTATTGTTCCTCGCTTTTAAAGCCCCTGTTGCAAGTGTCGCAGGAGAATTTGTTGTTCTCGGGGAGGTCCCTTTTGTCGGCTTTCTGTTTCTTGTCCTGCTGGTGTAACCATTTTTATTTTAACCTGATATCTGCAATATTTGTAAAAGACCATCCGACCAGGTATTTTCTGTTTTATTTTACTTGATTATGAAACAAAAAAATAGGTTTCAAAAATGCAGTAACAAGATGTTTCTTACATTCTCAATTTGTGAACCATACGAGTCGTATTTGCGCTTTCTTCCACTGTTATCATTCCAGTTCTGTTGATGTCCATTGAAAGGTTGTCTGAAATTTTGTCGCCCTCTGTTATTGTGCCCGTTGAAATGCCTTGGACCTTGATTAGGCCAACCGCCTCTGGGAGACTGATAGGGCATTGGTGGAGAATAGTAAGGTCCATTTTGCGACGGTGGATACCTAGGAGAGTAACCAGGATACGTTGGAGGAGGAAGAGGGCCTGGCGGGTAACCCGTAGGAGCTGCATAGCTAGGTGGAGGTGTGTGATAGTAAGGAGGTGGTCCATAAGGAGGATGGCCAGGATAACCCGCCTCGGCGTGGCCGTGATAATACCCATTGTTATAAGACATACTTAGTAACTTAATTTCTTTGACTCAAAATGTACAAGCAACCAGACATGCGATGGACGATAAGACAAACAACATTGACCAAGAAACTCCGAAGAAAATACAAATGTTTATTATCATTCAACCTATTTACTCAATAAATATTTAAATTGCCGTGACTACTTTATTCAAGCCAATTAAAATTAATTTTAATATGATTTTTACATTTATAAATTATTTCAACCAAAGGTCTTTGTTTTCGAACATTATTAATTGGCAGCTGGTTGAGAGGTGACAATTTCGTGTAGATTAAATTGTACTGGTATGTCATTTAATATGTATAGCTCTTGTAAAAGAATATGCATTCGCACTCTCTTTTAGCGTTTTTTTTGTGCTTATTTTAATCAGCATTGCCAAACAATTCCTGACAAAATAGTTACATCAATAATACACCGAATACTCTTTTAGAACCATGAGACTCGTTAGCGGCGCTTTCGCCTGTAAGAAACGTATGCTTCGAAACTTCAAGAATATTCCGCAAGAGAGGATTGTAAGAAACCTAGCGACGCAATCTCGCCACCAGCCTTACAGCAACATCTTACGTTCTCTCAAAGGATCTAGAAGCCTTCAGAAATCCGACTTTCTTCAACCTGTTAGCCCTATCCGCATACATGCGGCAAGTTTTTTACCTTTCACCGCCCTGAGGATTGTTGGGTCTGTTGCACTAAACATCAGAAACATCCTCTTGTTGGGAGGAGCTGCAGGAGGAGTCTGCGTTTACAGGGTTTGCAGAGTTTTCTTGCATCTTTTATGTTTTTTTTTTTTTTACAATTTGGGATGCTTGCTTAATTAGATGGAAGGCTTATCCTTTCAATCCACTTATGATTTCTGCTTATTTTTGGAAGTGGTATCATTAGTTGTGTGTTTACAACCTCTGGCATCTGGCAAGAATTTATGAGGACAAGCTGCATAGCAAAACCATAAATATTTTAATCTCCCATGGAATGCCCAGATAATTATGGCTCATGTGGCAGACATGGTAGTGCCAATGGCCTGGTTCAGACTTCATTCTGCCATGGCTGAATGGAAATGGGAGCTTCTCTGTGACAGGTTTGAACTTGTCTGAATATGAGACCCTTCAAAAGTGATGCAATGCTGATGCCAGTGCTGTTAATGGCTGTGAATCTATTAAGGTTGAATGCAATACTGCTAAATACAATTAATGATGTTTGGCACTTTGAAAGTCGCATTCCTGACAAAAAGACTATTTTTTATGCTTGATGCTCTCTTTATATTAAAAAGATAATTCCTAACATTTTCAGACTGTTGAAGAATGGAAGGAGAAATTTGCTGGCGTGAATGCTTTCATTTCTGGCGTGAAAGACCTCGTGCCTAAGGATTTGCCACGTCTTTCACTGCCCAAAGACTGGCTGAAATCAAAGGTCAATCCAGATGGAAAAGTGTTGGACGTGGATGGTTTTTTTGATTCCATTGCTGCCCAAGCGTCGAAGGCGAGTCAGGCGGCAGGCACCGTCTTGGCTGCAGGAACGGCAGACGGAAAAGCAACTTCTGAAGAGGTAGTTTTAGTTTGTTATGTGTGAGGTCGTTATATTGCACCACTAAGTTGTAAATTTCATGACATTTTAATCAAGTTAAGTATTTGTTAATTATCAATCCCATTTCGGTCGTCAATTGATTTAATTACATAATCGATTATTATACTACTATTTAAAGAAAACCGAGAAGGAGTTGAGCGAACAGATATTACAGGAAATGGTAAGATTCATTCAATTTTTGGAGGCAATCCCTCCCACATTTGCTTGGTTTATTTTTGTTCCTAATTTTGTTAAAAATATCCTCCGTCAGTTCCAACACCAGAGCAAGTTGGAAAAGTTGATGAATGAGAACAGAGAGCTGAGGAAACAGGTCATGCTCAAGGGACGTTCTGACAAGGAGCGAAAGATCAAGGTACTAACAACATTAGTGCGCAACAAGGTCGGCTTACGTCGTAGCTTTACGGCTGCATTCCTGCACTTAGTTTCTTGGGCAACACTTCTAACGTGCCATGTTTGCACCTCTGGGGAGTGCTACTTAAACGGTAGAGCCTTCGTCCGATCCGGATGCACAGGCGGTTCGAAGATTGGCTAAATGGAAATTACAAAATAACAATTGTAATCTTATTATTCGAGTGGTCGTAATGTACGTAACCATGTCGTTAGTGTAACCGGCATTTAAATACATCGGTCAAGAAATTAATTACTCACTGCTTCGCCAGTTCACCACGACCGACATGTACTCCAGCGTTCTGGACGAGCTGGCCGCCTACAACAGGGACAACGACATGCAAGACCACCTGCCGAGGGTCGTCGTCGTGGGCGACCAGAGTGCCGGAAAAACCAGCGTCCTGGAGATGATCGCACAGGCCAGGATTTTCCCAAGGTCAGAACTACCAGGCTATTTTTAGAAGTCCTTTCTATTTTTATTGTGTTGTGTGGCTTCACAATTGGCTGTAGTAGACACATCTTGGACCAATAATTAATAATAATAATAATATTAATAATAACAATAACAGTTAATTTGTAATAATAACTATCATATTACCATACATATTGTATTTTATTTAATTGGCGTAAAAGTGGTTAAATAATAATAATAATAATAATGCCACTAAATTATTAGCCTCATTGTATCAATGATTACTTGCTCTAGGGGTTCGGGGGAGATGATGACCAGGTCCCCCGTGAAGGTGACCATGAGTGAGGGACTGCACCACGTTGCAAAGTTCCACGACAGCCACACGGAGTACGACCTGACCAAAGAAACTGAGGTGAGAGGAGTCCCCGACGCTCGTTAAAGAGAGAACGGTCAATGACGACAATAACTCTTGTCGATGTTTTGATGTTTCTTAACGATTCAATGATTCTTAAGTTGGAGGCTCTGAGGGCAGAGATCGAGAAACGGATGAAGCAGACTGCCGGCAACGGGCGGACGGTCAGCAACGAGGTCGGTTTTGTTCGACGATTGTTTTGCAAGGGGATGAATTCTTGATTTTACGAATTTTAATTTTGTTTTTGCGAATACTTCTTTTTTTTTATGGCGACTCACTCACGGTCATAGTTCGACGACTCCTGATTTATTCAACTTATTGGTTAATTGCAGACAATCTCTCTAACAATAAAAGGTCCTGGCCTCAAAAGAATGGTCCTTGTCGACCTACCGGGCGTCATCAGTGTAAGTTCCTCCCTTCTAATGAATATTCATTGGAAGATCTCCACATAGGATCAATTAATTACAACATGGCTTAAGACTATCTTCAAATGTCTAACTTTAGCTTACATTTATTATTATTATTATTATTATTATTATTATTGTTGTTGTTGTTGTTGTTGTTATTATTATTATTGTTATTATTATTATTATTATTATTATTATTATTATTATTGCAATTTAAACAACCTTGGCATCCTTAGCTGAATGGTTGTCTTTTGCTTTGGCGTGACTCTGTGAGGAGTTTGAATCCTAGTTTATGCTGGTAGCCTAAGCTGCTCATAAGTGATTCTATCACTTAATTTAACGATAAGTACGTCTTAACATGCAGACTGTCACGATGGGGATGGCTTCTGACACGGGAATGAGGATCAAGGATATGTGCAGGAGCCACATGGAGAATCCCAATGCTATCATCCTCTGCATTCAAGGTTATTATAAGCAATAATTAGTAATTTGTCTTGATTATTATTAATTTGGATGATCGTATAATTTAATCACATTGAAACCACCGAGACCCACTGCATCCTTTCTTTTCGACAGACGGATCGTTGGATGCCGAAAAGAGCATCGTCACGGATCTCGTCAGCTCCATGGATCCTTCGGGCAAGAGGACCATCTTTGTGATGACCAAGGTCGACGTTGCAGAGAAGAATCAGTTCAATCCAGAGAGGGTATGGTGTCGGACAAATTTTGGGATATTATCTTGTGGAATAAGTCTTTACAAATGTCATTTTGTTGCTAAATTTAGATCAAGAAAACCTTGGAAGGAAAGCTCTTTCCGATGAAGGCCCTCGGATATTTTGCCGTCGTGACCGGGAAAGGGGGTGCCGAGGACAGCATCGACGACATCAAGAAGTATGAGGAGGAGTTCTTCAAGTCGTCTGCCCTTCTCAAGTAATAACGATGACATTTTCAAATCTGCAACTCGTCTCCTTACGACGCACGACGTGACACGATCATCAAATAATTGTTGTTTCAATTGTTACGCGAACGATTCTCTTTAAAAGTTGACGTTTTAATTCAATCAACAAAGTGCTTTACCAAAATGTCTTTCCACAAGGGATGGAGTTCTGAAGTCGAGACAGTTGACGACCGACAATCTGAGTCAGGCAGTCTCCGAATGTTTCTGGAAGATGGTGCAGGAGTCTGTCGAGGAAGAAGCCCAGAACTTCAAAGGTTGATTGGCAATCTTTGGCAAATGTTTATATTTCTACTTCGATACTTTAACTTTGGAATAATTCATTCATAATATGCTAATGTTTATTTATATCATGCAAATATTCAGTTACAATGAGTCATTCATTTATTTGACAGCTGCCAATAATAGCCTTCAAAGAGTATGGGACTACAAATTCCATAAGCAAAGGATGATGGACAGGGTGGGTGGAGCTAATGGAGGCTATTTAAATGAATTAATTATGCTAATCTCTCTAAGGAATGTCTTGTAATTTGCAGGAAGAGTTCTTTGCGAAGGCTGCGGGAGAAATTCTCGACGAGGTCGTCAACACCTCGAGATTGTCGGACAAACACTGGTGAGCAGACAACCGACCGGATATTAGAATCGATTGATTAACGACTAAATTCATTATTCGTCAACGTCGGTTAAGACGGTCATGTGCTCGTCGTCATGCCGAGAGATAAATTGCCAGAATCATTTCTATCTGCTCGTGGCAATATTATAATTTTCCTAATTATCATTAATCATGCTGATTATCACAGGGAAACCACGCTCAAGAAGAAAGTCTGGGATAGAATCAGTGACGATATCTTCAACATCTATCTCAAAGCCTCGGCAGCTAAAAATCATGAGTGAGTGATGATGATGATGATGATTCTAATGGGGTTATGATGATGATGATGTATATTTTATTTTCCCCAATGCAGAGACTTCAACATCATAGCGGACATGGAACTGACGAAGTTTGCCGAGAAAACCCTGCCCCTCCTCTGCATGGAGGTGAGTGTCACAGACAACATGCCTAAAACTTTGTGCAAATGTGCACTGCCAACAAAGATATCAAAACATTGTGACTGCTTTTAGGTTGGCCAAGACACCATCCAATCAGAATTCAAGAACAATTTGTTCGACAAGAAGAAATCTCAGGATCCTCTCATGGTCAAGATCAAGGCTGCAGTCAGCGATGAGAAGCACCAATGGAACCAAAAAGCAGAACAGTACCTGGTTTGTGGGAGGAGTTTCAGCTCTTAAAATATGAATGTTCATTGATACATTGCACCTAATCAGATGTAATGATATAGAATATTCAAGTAATATATGCTAATTTCAAGAATTTTTTTTTTATGCTTTTCTAATAATAATTCAATCTTTTTATTAATTATAAAATAAGCAAATAATAATTAACCAAGTAATCTAACATTTGCAATCACTGCCAATGTTCAGATTGTCCAATTATCCTCCCATGCAATTTCAGAGGATGTATGCAGTGAAAACACTCCAAGACAAGGGCCTCGAGGAAAAACAAAACCAAGATGCAAAGTTCGAGTTCATGGAGAATGTTGTCAAAGAGAAGCTATCGCAAGGTGAGTCACCTGCACGACTTCACCCAGTCAATTGATCGTTACAAACTCATTACAAAATTACGTAATATTACGTTACGAATGCAAATTTACTGTGTGAAATAAATATTTTATTTATAATAATATTAATATATTTTAAACATTTTTTTTATTTATAAATAGATAAAATATATATTTATACATATTAATATAAATAAATATTTATTTCCCAACAGCCGAGAATGACTTTTCTCAGCTCGTGGGCCCAGGTACCGTGGAGATGTGGACGTACTGGAAGAGTCGAACTCCTGAACAAAACGGCAGGAGGCAGACTGTCGTCGAACTGCAGAAGTTGATCAAGGTGAGCTTGTCTGTCGTCGATGTCGGTGCATTCGAGTGCACGTGGTGTTATTATGGCTATCATTAGCAACCCTTACTGCCCGTTAAAATTTTATTTATTCGCATTTGAATCGCCTTGGGGTAGTAATTTATGTTGTAGATTTAAGTATTTTGTATGCTGTTTTTATATTTCACACATTTCTATTCATAAATATTCATTTATTCATTTTGTCAGTAAAGCTTCGATCATGCTTTCTGAAACATCTATTTTCTGATTTATTAAGTTATAACAAGATATTAAACATTAACAATAATATGTTAAATGTTTGCACTGTTAATGCTTCTAATTTTTCAGGATGAACCATTGACACTTGACAAAAGTGACCTGATTGCTGTAAAAAAGAACCTTGAGTCACAGTCGTCTGTCACCATAGACGATGATTTTGTAAGTGAGAGGCTCGTCGGGATTATTACAAGATTGGATATTCATGAATACAAATAACATGCTAACATAGATTTAAAGAAATGCTCCTTAATTAGCCAAAAAATCTTTATAATGTTAAATTAGTCATCACAGTGAAGTAATACAAGATCTTGTCGATACGTCTAAGCACGAGCGTTACGACGACCACGACAATTATCATTGAAAATGTCTTCGACAGATTCAAGAGACGTGGACTCATCTTCGCAAAATGAACTTGTTGAGGAAGGCACTGTCAGCGAGTAGGGAGACTCAAAATGCAGGATACCTCTGGGGTTACTGGGGCAGTTCGTCTGAAATGGTGAAGAATTGTTTTCTTATCCGAAATATTCCAAAACTTAAATTGACGATCGATTCTCAAATGTTTTTGTTGCTAGTCATTATTTATTTATTATGCATTAATTTGTTATGTGATATTTTATAAATTATTGTTGATGACTGACCGGTTGATGTCTGTTTGTCGTAGAAACCGTCCAGCGATCTCGTGTTCTTCAAGAAGATCGAGAGCATGCTCGGTGAGACGAGCACGATCCTCAGGCAGCAGCTTATCAGAGATGAAGGTAAGAATGACTTCTATATTTAATTTGTCTTCACAATTTGTAGTAAATAATCTTTCATGTGATGTTCATTACATTCATATTCAAATTCACAGTCCATAGATTTGAAAGGAAAGTGAAGGAGTCGCTGAATAATATTGCTGACGATGAACAAAAACTCAAATCGCTTCTCCAAGATGAAAGGGTGGATATCGTCGAAAAACTCAGTAAGATATCTATAAAAAATAATCTTAATAATTATAAAATCTAATCTTTTAATTATTATAATTCAATATTCTTTAACCTACAGAACATGTCAGGCAGATCCAGGAACTATTGGATGAATTCATTAAAGCCCTCAAAAGAGACAAAGCTTAATTCGCTATAATGACCTTAGGTAATTGTAAGATTGTTGAAAATGAAGTCCCACTGGTTGTTTGTTGAATTGTGTTAATTCTCTGGGAGTTTTTTTAAACATGGTGCAAATAATTGCATCCGGAGGAATGATCACAAAAATAAAAGTTAAGACTGGGGAGTAGACAAGAGCCGTTTCTAGATGTCTTGGGCTATAAGCTATTTGCGCCGGTGTCGGATTTGGGTCTATTGCACAGCGGAGGCACGGATAATCTCGGGAAGACACTCTTGGCCATGACCGTTTTTTGGTGGTCGAATATAGGGTACCATCAAATTTATTAGTAAGTAGAATTGTTCAATGTTGTCCAAGATCGACCGGATTACTTTTTATTATTATATTTCAGTAAAATTTATTTTAGAAGACAAGTAAGTAAATAGATCGAGGGCTAGTAATTTTATACTCAACGAGAAAAAATCCTCCACTGTTTATGCCCAAAATTTGTATTATGCAACATTTTTAAGATGATCACAACTTCGACGTACAAGGTTCTTGCAAACATTCTCGTAAAATTTGTATTTTAATCTTACATTTTTATTTGTATTCCTCATTTATTGTATAAGTTTTTGACGATACGTTAATAGGTTAATTTGCGTTGGCATCATTTTCATTTTCAGACATTATCTTCTGCTAGTTTCTTTGCTGTATTTACCTTCTGATTTTCTATTAGCGATATTTAATAGAAGCATTTAGGGGACGGCAGACCCTGGCTGGATGAAATGTTTTCTTTAGCTCCTACTAGATTTGTTTGTAAGGTATGTAGACTTTACGAAATTTTCTATAACGTTGTTTTCTGGTTCCTAAAATTCTATTTGCCTTTGATTTAGTGCGATGTATTACTAACGAAATTGAAGAGATAAATTTTGTAGCTGCCAGGTGTTTCTGATCTGATGCATTAATACTAGAACATTTTTGATACGTTAAATATTTCGGTTTAATGAAACAAGTAACTAAGACATTTGGTCGTTTAAAATGATTAATGATTATTTAAATCTGGCATCACACCAGTTGATGTGTTTTTAATCCAAATAAGTAGAAAATGTGAATTAAATGATCACACATGATCATATACTTCAACGTCCTACATAAATTTTGTTAAGGAATTGCTTACATGGACTAATAATGTATTTCATTACCCCTAGCTTTACAGACCCATCAGCCAAATCTTGCAGCAAAGATACTTTAAGAGACCGGATACTCCAAATCCAGACCCAACCCTCCTTCACAAGAGAGCAAACTTCAAGGACTTTGTCTTAGAATCTCCAAGTTTTCCGGGCGAGTTTGATCCAGTCCCTCCGAAGGGCAGGGTATACGATGACAAGGCTTTTCCAATGACCTTGGAGGCAAACAAAGAGTACAAGTGGTGCACATGTGGTGTCAGCAAAAGCCAGGTTGGTATTATTTATTGATGTCACCAGCAGACAGAGCTAGTTTTATCAGATCTTAGTAGTCGAGCAGCCCAATTTATGTAGCTTTATGAAAATTGAGTCCTTTGGAGGTGGTACACCATTTTCATTTCCATGGTTGATTCTAGCAGTTTACTCCCACTTGTGTTGCCATCATGTGGTAGCCCCCGACAACCTAAATGAAGTTTTATTTACGTTGTTATTTCAATCTCTAGCCAATGTGCGACAACTCGCACAGAAGGCTCGACGGTACCAATAGGATAAAGAAGAAGCCGCTCTTCAAACCACTGCCATTCAAAGTCATCCAGAAGGACATCTACCACATCTGCAACTGCAAGCAGACCAGCAACCCCCCGTTCTGCGACGGAACTCACAGGGAAAAGTTTGTCCAAGAAAGCCATAAGAACAGGTCTTGATCGATTCCGTCGTACACCGGATCATCAATTTTTTTCATTTACCAGAAATTTGAATAAAGCTTGTCGATGGTCGCAGTTGATAGAGTTGTAATGCTAGCGACGTAAATGATTTTTGGGCTTCCGAGCAACGGAAAAAGCAAACAATCGCCAATACTCTGACCTGACCTCGATGTCAAAAAGTTCGATTGCATAATTAATTAATTAATTAATTAATAGTAATTGCCAGTTATGATTTGCCATCACATTGTATTTTCTCGAGAATGTTTCTGCTCCGAACGCACGACCGGCATCGAATGTCCGGCCGACGCTCCCGAGGTTCTTGCTTCCGGGGGGGGGGAAATTGCAACAATATCAATTTGTAGAATGGTTTATATTTTTTAATGTAAGTCAATTTTGAGAATGTAAGAATAATTCGAAACCCCAAATTCAGTAAAAAACAGAGAAGTCTTTGAAATCCAATGGACAAGGATACTTTTTACAATCTTTCAAATGAAACCAACGACGACGGCCTCGAAGGAAACCAGCGCCAAGCAGAAGTGGACATAATAAGGTCGGTCGTTGAAAAACATAGGAAATTGTATCGAAAGGAGTTCCATTAGATAGAAACTTGCAACACCTTAAAGACATTCTGTACAAGACGATGATGATGATGATGACGACGATGATGGTGGTGGTGGTGGTGATGAAGCCTCCCTAAACCGACTAAATAATCAACAATGAGTCACGGCCAGCAATGAAATCGGACGCAGAAATTTCTATTTACAACTTGCGAAGATCTCGGGTCGCAAGCCCGCAGAAAATTGAAACAAAACAGAAATAAACTCCAGAAATAAAAGTAGCGAATGCACCGGGCGACCTGCGATTTCTAGGACCGGGTCGTCCCGGAAGCAAAGTTAAACTCGGGTCGTGCCTCGTGACGGGATTGCATACAGTTGTTGGCGGGCAGCGCATGCGCACGACAACGAAGCAAGAAATAAATAAATACTTATTATTATTATAAGGTGCAGAGTATGAAATGAAAGATCCTAAAGGTGAACCTAATCGAGTCGCAGTCGTCGGCATCCGTCGAGAGACGCCGTCGAATTACACAACAAAGTTGGAGAGGAAATTGCATTTTCTGCAGTCCAAACTGCAATCAAGAAGATGACGTAATGAATCAACTAGCTGACGTAATCGATTAACAGATGACGTCATTTAGCAATAGTTTAGTCTATAAGGTAACATTCAATCCTATCTTCGCGACCAAAAGCCACACCAAAGTTGAAAGGCTAAGGTTTTCCAAAACGTCGATTCCAAACGATCCCAAAGCTCCTCATCCCGATAGTCTCCATCATCATCATCGATCGTCGGATGACAAGCAGACGACAGAAGTAAACGGCGGCAAACCGAAGCGGACGCACGAAAGAGGATTTGTGGTCCGAAGCAGGTCGGTGACAGGAGACAATCAGAGGTCGATTGTCCTCAAGCGTATACTAATTAAGTAATTAACCACAAAATCCCGCTATTCATTCAATGTCGTCAAGTGCACTCTCGACATCTAACGAGGAAGACGATCGAAATAATCACCGTGAAACCCCAGCGAGCAACGAAACCGGAAAGCCGGATCGGCACCGAGACCGGGAAAACCCATTCACGTGCCGACGCAAACGACGTTGTTTTGCATCTCCACCGTCGACCCTTCGGGACCCGAGGATGCACCGCTCAGGTCCTCCATGCTTTTGGCTTCTTTGTCGTCGGCTTCCTCGGACCTGTCCTGCTCCTCCTTGCTCTGATTGCAGTCGAGGTCGAACCTGACTTGACTGTAACGCTTGCTTTCCGGGGTAAGGCGGGTCCGCGCCGCGCCGAACCGGGGGTACTTTTGGGGGTCGATGGGGCCGTGCTCCTGGAGGGTGGGCAGGCCTTCCTGCTCGCCCGATTCCTTCTTCGAGTCGAGAGAGCACCTCTTCGTCTGCTTCTCGGCCAGCTGGTTTCGGTACTTGTCTGAATCGAGCGACCGGAAATAAAAGGAAGGAAACGGCATCAAGAGAAGAGTCTCGGATTTAAAAATTTGAATTCATAAATTTGAAGATTAAAATAAATATTTTAAAATTTAATAATGAACATAAAAAATCAAAGTCCGACTCACAGAAAGGCTTGAGTATGAGGAAGTTGATGGCGTCCGAGATGGAGATGATTCCCTTCAGCTCCCTCCTGTCCGAAACCACCATCATGCAGTGGACCTGCCATGGGAGGCACGAGGGCGACGGTCATTAATCATGATAATGTGATAACAGCAGTAATAATAATAATAATAATAATAATTGTGGTAATAGTACTAATAACAGTTATGCGAGTAATAACGATGGCTACGGATGCCTGGACTGTCGTGATTCCCTTCTCTACGGTACATCTACCTCCTCCATCCATTCCTTTCAATGTGTACAAAACAAACTTGCCAAACTTGTCCTCCTCAACCCAGACAATAACACTGACTGCAACTGGAGCAAGTGCACCGGTCGCCCGTCCATAATCTCATCTTCAAAATCGTCCTCGCGACATGACGAACTCTCTCGACATCCGATCCTGTCCACCTCCATCGCCTCGTCCTCCGCAGCCATGCTTAGCATCTGTCGCTACCGTCATCGTAACTATCGAGATCTTAACTATCATCGCAATCGTCGTAACTACCGCGATCGTAATCATCACCACGACTCACCCCTGCGTCCACCATCCGGTTGATGACGTCGCAGACTCTCTCGGAGACCTGACACGTCTGAAGGTAATGTCCGTCCTGAGAAGGATAAAATAAAATAAAATAACAAATATTTATTTCGTCTGAAGTCGCCTGCCGTCTCATCGTAGTGGAGAAGGGTTGAAAAAAAAAAGACATTTTATTTTCGCTCGGAATGTGGCAGCATCGATGCCTTAATAATAATAATAATAATAATAATAATAATAATAGCAATAATAATAATAACAATAAGAAGAGTGACAAATTATTATTGATTTAATGCTTTATTTTTTCGTTTTAAAACATTTCTTTTTAATACCGATTTATTTGTAAGTATCCTTGGCGCACCGTCTGAGTTTAGGCCGACCCAAAAAACATCTCGATCAGCTGATCGACCTTTTGAACTTACCCATATTGTCGATTAGCTCAATGGAGCACCATTGAATAATAATAACAACAGTAATAAAATTAATAATAATAGTGATAATAATAATAATAATAATGACAATAATAATAATAACGATATTCACCTCTTTTCGAAGCCTAAGAGCCTCGCTGACGGTGGTATTCAAGTTGGAGTACATCTGGTCGTTGGCGATCGACTGGATGAGGCAGAGAAAAAAAAATCACTTTTAACAAAATGATGGAATCTGATTTGACAAAATATTTACAATAAAAGAAAATTCAAGTAAATAAAACTAAATAAAACAAAGACACAATAATTATTAATTATTATTATTATTATTCTTTCAATAATCGAGCAATTGTCGCTCAACGGCAATGGGACAAGAATGAAGGATGACGATGACTACGACGATGCCTACGGACGAATTAGCCACTGCTGCTACCTAGAACTTCTGTATAGAACTTCTGCATAGAACTTCTGCATAGAACTTCTGCATAGAACTTCTGCATAGAACTTCTGCATAGAACCTCTACATAGAACTTCTACATAGAACTTCTACATAGAACTTCTACATAGAACTTCTGCATAGAACTTCTGGAACCTGATCGACCACTCGACTTAAAGACGAAATATTCCCTCAATGCACTCACGAACACGTCCGACTTGGAGTACACGTCGATGATCTGCTTGCTCTCGTTCACTATGGGCAGGGCCGATACTCTCTTCTCGATGAAGATGTCGATGGCTTGGATCAAGGTCATGTCAGGGGTAACCTGAATTAAGGTCGGTATGATGATGATGAGAATCAAAGTAGATGTTAATTAATTTGGATCTGAATTAATCACTTTCCACTGGTAAAACGACACCCAAAAATGGAGAGGTTTTTAAACTTGAATTCGCTCAAACAACAACAAAAACAGCAGCAGCAACCACACTAACAACAACAGCGACAACAACAATAAATCCATCCAATTTGCGATGATTTTAAATCAGGTAATAACATTGACGATGATGACATGATCATGATGAACGTGATGAGTCACTGCACTTATGACTGATAATCAATTGATTCAACAAATCAAGAATCGAGTGATCATTAAACGAATGAACGAACGAACGAATGAATGAACGAACGAATGAACGAACGAACGAACGAATGCATCACTAACGACAGCAAGGTCTCCAAAGGTCCCGATGCCTGCTTCTTCCACCGTCTGCTGGAGGAACAGGTTTCCGACGACCTCCTTCCCGGGCTCTCGGGTCAAAGTTCGCATCTGTCATTGTAATATAATTCGTTACATATTTATTAATTAAAATCCATTATAATAATAATTATTATTCGTTATAATAATTAGCCTGGTCCGAACGACCACCATCTTGTACAGCAATGACTACAAGGACAACAAGATCAGCAACAACAACAACAACAACAACAACAACAACAACAACAGCAGCAGCAACAACAACAACAACAGCAACAAAGACCCACATAGGAAACGATGAATCTTAGAATCCTCTTGCTCGTCAACACGAAGAGAATGTTGCCCGTAACCGGCTCGACCACGGGCATGTGGTGGACGTTGTGGCGAGCCAAGATGGAGGACGCGGCCAACAGCGAGGTGTCGGGCTCCACCTGGATGGTCGGCTTGTTGGAGTCTCCCAGCAGCTCTGGGTCGTGAATATTAATGGGGAATAATTAATGAGGTGTCTGTGTGGTTGTATGGTTGGGATGGGTTGGTTGGTTGGTTGTGGTTGAATTCAGTCGACGGACCATCGATCACCGATGTGTAGGGGTCGTGCAAAATTTAAGATGCACTTGATGCGAAGTCACAATGCAGTTGTTATGATTAATTGCTCATAAATACAATATAATTAATATTCTAATAAGAATAACAATAGTAACATCAACAACAACAATAATAATAATAATAATAATAATAACAATAACAACAACAATAATAATAATAATAACAACAGCAATAATAATAATAATAATAATTGATGGAGTTCTTATTGGCAGCGATGTAGTGCACATGCACAATATCTTGAATACAAAACTTGGAAAAGTAGTGGATTGGTGTGGTGATGATTGTTTGTCGTTAAATGTCATGAAAGTGGTTTGTAAGACATTCCACGGCTCTAAAAAAAAATATCCATCGACGACCTCTCTATTTGTATCGCTGGTTCTCCTGTGTCTCGTGTTGGTTTCTTGGGCTTATTGTGGATGAACATCTTTCTTTCAAATTGCACATCAATCATCTAATCAGTAAGATTTCCAGTAATGTTGGCATAATTTCTCGTACATGCCGCTATATAAATACAAAAACAGCCATCGCTTTGTCCTACTCCCTCCCACATCCCCATCCAAATTATTGCAACTTAATCCGGGCATCCGATTACTCCGCCATCTTACGTCCTTTACTTGTTCTTCAAAACAAATTTCTACGTGTTGCATTATGCTCGCCTTTCGATGCTCGTACAGAGCCTATTTTTAAACGACCAAAGATAATTCTGCTTCACGAAATAAATTTTTTCCACGCAGGTATAATAATAACTCTTATGTGCAAATTCGACCACCACATGTTGCCAACCCCATTCCACCCGTGATTTTCATAAACACCATCTGTCCGTTCCTACAACGTGCGTTCATCTCAAAAATATAGACCTGTTTTTTTGCTAAATCCGATATTAAACGTCGCTATATTCTTCATCTGGGACCAAAAATATGTACAAAAATATATACAAAAATTCCAACATTTGTTGCTGATCAGCCAAACCTGTATGCATTTAAACGTCTGTATAAACAATTCATAATTGACTCATCAATATTTCACAATATTTTTCAACAATTATTCACGAATATTTCAATAACTTAATGTGTTTTAATTTAGTTACATCTACTTAAATTCATGTCACATATTGGTCGTCCGTTAGCGGGAATTCTCCCTTGGGCGTTCTTGTAATCACTTTGTAATCACTTTTTAATCACTTTGTAATCACTTTGTAATCACTTTAGTTGAAGAGTAGTTGTGAGACGTTGTGACGGTGCATTTGTATCTTTTTTTTTGTTTCACTTTGATTTACTGTTGAATGTTCACTCTCTTAAATTTGAAATCTTAAATTCTCTGTAATAAATGAAGAGTTGCAAAAAAAAAATAATGATAATAACAATAGTAATGATGATAATAATAATAATAATAATAATAATAATAATAATAACAACAATAGTAGTAATAATAACAATAATAATAATAACAATATCAATAATAATAATAATTTTAATAACAATAATAATAACAATAATAATAATAACAACAACAATGATATTAATAATATATGAGAAGGCATGGCCATTTAACAGCACCTCCCTGGCAATTCTGGAGATGCAAACAAAATAAAACGTCTGCAAACACCACTGTCGCCAGCACCACTACTAATATTAAAACGTCATCACCGCGTTCGCCATCATCATCATGAGATCGTTATCATCATCAACATCATCATCATCATCGACATTATTGTCATCATCATCATCACCACCAGCATCATCGTAATCATCGTCACCTTTCCAGTTTGAAATCTTCTGGTCTTCAAGGTCTTTCAGGTCGAACTGCACATGAGAAAGATAAAAATAGCAGCCAATGAAGAGCAGACATTTAATGGGTCATCGTTCAAATTACAATTCTATATCGAATGAGATTCCAGACGATAAAAAAATAGCTCTCCTTTTTTGGATGACCTTCGCATGGGGAAAATTCAAGGTCAAGTGATAAAAACTTTTAAAAACCACTGGTTCGCCAATTGGCCAATGAGAGCTCACCTCCTTGGAGTGGTAATAAATTTTCAGTACCCTCAGGAAGTCCGTCACGGTCAGGAGTCCTTGAAAGGTCAAAGGTCAGAAATGATCGAGTGAAGTTATTTCAAGATATTCGCGAATAAATTATGTTAACGAGTTCATGAATGGTTAATGTTATACATAATTATTAATGTGTTCATGAATATTTATGTCGCAGTTCAGCATGACAAACCATGCCCGTTCAGCATCATCTGCTCCTACATCGTCAATCAATCAATCAATCAATAGTTCATTCAATCACTCAACCATTCACCAGGTAATTCATCCTCTCAAAATCAGTTCCTAACCAGCAAAGTCATGTTTGTCCAGGGACCAGAGAGGAGCAGACCTGATGCCGTTGTTGACGAGAGCATAGAACGCCTTCTTCACCTTCAATATCATCATCATCATCATCATCACCATCACCACCACCACCACCACCATATTGCATTCATTGAACGTCGTGGTAATGACTTTGATCACGAAAACTATGATGATGATGATGGCGGTGATGATGATGATGATTATTATTATTATTATTAGTATTATTATTATTAATATGGCTGTCTGATGATGGTAGTGGGTCGTTTGACGATGATGGCGATGTTTGCTGGAAAGTGTGGAGTGCACATCATTCGCGTCAACATCCTTTAGTTGGAGCAACTAAAATTCAACAACAAAAAGCAACAACAACAACAACAACAACAAAAGGTACAACACTCAGTCCAATAATGATTATTTTAAACGCAATTTACAACGCCAATGGACAGCGAAACCAACACATCGGAGACGATGATGTTGACCTTGATGACAAATGATGACGCCGCCACGATGATGATGACGACGATGATGATGATGATGGTGATGATGACGACGACGATGATGATGATGATGATGATGATGATGATGATGATGGCGGGAAATACGTACATTCAATGTGACGTCAAAGACGACGAGTTTAGAACTGGCAGGCATGAGGTCGTAACAGGGGTGGATGTTTGCGAACCTGGTCACTGCCAATTCCTCTGAGTCGACGATCTCTGAAACGTTAGTAGTAAGTCAATCAATCAATCAATCAATCAATCAATCAATCAATCAATCAATCAATCAATCAGTCAATCAATAATTGGCGCATGGATGAAAGAATGAATGGACTGAAGTGTCCACTCAACACGGGGGGGGAGCGAATAATTGTTATTGATTTTGAGGAGCAATATTTATATCGTTGCTAATAGTTGCTAAAATGCAACCACTTGTGGAGATAATTAAGAAGCCCCATGTCAATGATGATGATGATGATGATGATGATGACAATTGATGACAAAATACAATAATAATGATGACGATAACTGAAAAATATCATTAGCGAGGTTGCATCAATGAAAACATCATTAACCCTATCGTCATCATCATCATCATCATCATCATCACCATCAATAACAGATCGTAAAGTCAACCGGACATGACGAGATAATAGCAGTCTGCAGAATAGCAGAAAATAGCAGAATTGCACATTTTCAAACTGCCCCTGATCATGCATTCCTGACGTCAGAGGCAGAATGAAGGTCGCAGAGGAATGAGAATCAATCAGACTGAGAACTGATTCATCGTAGTCGTCATCATCACCACCACCATCATCATCATCATCCCTTAGAATTTGTTAAAAAAGAGTTCAGTTTTCCTCTCTGCCACCAAATGATTGTAATGGCCGAACATAGGGAGATGATTGGAGGTCACTAGGTCGACGTGACCCGACATCTTCAAAAGAAGAGTGATTGATTGATTGATTGATTGATTGATTGATTTGTTTTTGTCTGTATTTTGTTTTTTGTTTTTATTTTGAGACAAAATAAAAAATACTATAAAAAATAACAAAGTTGTAAAATTATGGTATGGAAGTATCACTAACCTCCATGGTATTCCTCAAAGTCCAGACTGTCCGTGTACCTCTTGGGAAGCTGCAGATGAAGAACATCGTCATCGTCACCACTGATGTCAAATGTCATGACCATCATTATCATCACCATAATCACCGTTATAATCGATGTGTTTTTGACGAATGTTAACGAACATTGATGAGGCTGATTAAGATTAAGACTGTAAAGGTATTGCTCTCCAACATCATCATCACCATCATCATCATCATCATCATCATCATCATCTCTCCTAGCCATCTCATGGCCGATGTGATTTTCAATATCAAAGACATTGCATTGCCAGTAGCGATCACTCGGTCAACCTTGTCTTTCCAGTGGAGATTTCTCAAAATTTGGTTTGCCATCTTCCTTTGGTTAGTGAAAGGAATAAGTAGCGATGAACAAGATATAGCATCACTATCATCATTTTCGCTGAATCATCCGATGATGATGACAACGACGATGATAATATTTAGCAGAAGTGTAAAACCGGGAGAGCATGATTTCACGGTAACACGGTCTACGCAAGAGGCTGCCCTGGGCGAACACCAGCCACTCACTCGCGCACACATCCAGGAGGACGGACGCAAGGGCAGAGATCCAATCTAGATAAGCGCACGCTCTTACATCTTAGCGCCTACTAACGCCACCGAGAAGATGTTGAGATCACTTTGAAATTCAATTAGACGAGTTCACAAAGTAACGAATGTTGCTCTGGAGAAGTTTCATTTTCGTGGAATGACGACCACTCACTCACTCACTCACTCACTCACTCACTCTGAGTGCTGATGATGACCTTGAAGAAGATGACGATGACGATGAGTGTGATGATGACGGTGGTGATGATGACGACGACGATGAGTATGATGGTGTCCTCCAATGTTATCGGTAAAGACGGTACTAGTTTGAATATCGTGACTAATATGAGCAATTGAACACTAAAAGCAATTAGCAATTATAATCGATAATTACATAATTATATATATATATATATATATATATATTATAATTAATATAATTATCATATTATATAACATTTACAAACAATTGTAATACAATCGAAACAGCAAGAAACAGGTTGGCCTGACAGAACGGACGGGTTGCGTTCCTGCATGCGGTCGTAATAGCAACAGTCGTAACGTGTCGTGTTCGCAACCCGGCCTGCGCCGCCAGGGAGCGCCCTCGGGTAGGGGCGCTACATAAATGGTAGAACGATTAAAAAGTGCCTTCACATCCCATTCGGAGACATGAGGCACTCAAAAGATTGACTAAATGCAAATACAATATTCAGTCGATCGACGCATGCACTGCACACAGACTTTCGGCACTTTCGACTTTTCAAGCTTCGCGTTTCCTCAATTAAGTCCAGTGGAGAACCAATCTCTCAGTCGACCTTTATTGCTTTCGTTACTTCTGCTGATCTTTAATCAATTCTAAAATTAAATGACCTTCCAAGGCCGATCAGATGACCCGATGACCTGATTTGAACCAAGATGTGTTGACCTTTATGTGAGTAGCGAGCGTCAGGCACAATTATATTACAAATGATCAGGTGGTCGTGTTAAACCATGGCTAATAACGTGGAAATGACGAATAACACTGGCCAGTCTATGAGGTGAAATTGAAGGCTTTTAAAGTTGGAAATGCAAACTCAACAACAACAACAACAACAACAACAATAATAACAAAAATAATAATTAACCTTTACAAAGGATTTGCAAAATGATGACGAGAAGACTACGCCACGACGATGATGATGACGATGACGAAATCAAACACGGACAAAGACAAACACGATCTCTACGGCAAACAACGTCCTCCCGTGTTTGCTTATCAACCTCGATTCGATTCGTCTCCATAGCAGCCGACGCTCGGGGGAAGGTCGTCCAATTGTAGGACGAAAAAGCAGGTCGCAGGAAGAAAGACAGCAGGTGCTATGACATGCGTAGGGACATTGGCATGACATGGCTGACTCAATGGAAGTATGGAAGTCAACGATCAGGAAACGTTCGGATGGATCCGGAAATGCGCTCTGAAAGGTTTTCTTTTTTAGACCGGGGGAGAATCGGCCCCCCCAAGCAAACAGGGCTTGGTTTGGAGAAGGAAATGAGTAGCCTTTGCGTTGTTTCAAAGAGGATAAGAAATCTTTTAAGACCTCAATTCTACAAGTTCCTTAAATAATATTACTAACGCACAATCAATCATAATGATAAGAATATTGTTATTAAATTAAATTATTAAATAATTATCGTAAATAATATATTACAAATAAATAATAATTATACGATAAATAGATGACATTATTTAATAATAATAATAATAATAATAATATTAATAATAATGATAATAATAATAATAATGATAATAATGATAATAATAATAATAGCAATGATATCAATAGCATCATCATAACATCAAGCTAGCATGAGTACAACCATAGCAACTAATTGACAAAGTTCCAGAATGTGACATCACATGAAATGATAAAGACCACTTAATACTGCACGATCATTCATCAATGTGACTACATTGTAATAATATTACGTAATGGTAATTAAATGATGACATCGTCGTCATCATCACCGTCGTCGTCATCATCACCATCGTCGTCATAGTCACCATCGTCGTCATCATCACCATCGTCGTCATCATCACCATCGTCGTCATCATCATCATCATCTTAAACGCTGTACAGGTGCATGTTTTAGTATTTCAGCCTTGAGATTGGAATAAATCAAAATTTCTAAGCTGTCAGACCTGGCAAATCTGTCACGATCCATTATAATATTCTTGTTTTTATTATTTTATGATTATTGTTATTCTTACTGTATAAAAACTTATAATAAATGAAGGATTATTATTATTATGATATTATATATAATAATATATTATTAATAATAATTATTAGTATTATCCTTATTGTTATTATTATTATTATTCTTATAATTGTCATTATTATTCTTATTATTGTTATTATTGTTATTATTATTATTATTATTATTGTTGTTGCTGTTGCTGCTATTTCTATTATTGAATTGACTTTTAGATCAATCATCTGCAGCAAGATATCGACGGTCGTGACAAATGAGAAATTCAAGATCACGTTCCGAGGTTTTTTTGCGCATCTTCATCTCGGGAATGCAGGTGAATTGTCGGATGAATTAATTAATAACATTCGAAAGCACGAAGGGGACTCTTCGAATGAATAGATGAATGCGTAAATGAATGAATGAATTAATGAATGAATTAATGCATGTATGAATGAATGAATGAATGAATGAATGAATGAATGAATGAATGAATGAATGAATGAATGAATGAATGCATGTATGAATGCTTGGATTAATGAATGCATGAATGAAAGGATGCATGGATGAGTGAATTGAAGAATGAATGACTGTAAGAAAGTGTTGGAAGATGTTATGGTTACCTTGAACACCCTCGTGCCCTTCTTCTTGTCTCTCCAGATGACTAGGTGGAGTGGTTCGTATGAGTGGATCGTGCTCGCTGGAAAAAAACATGAATATTTATGAATCAGGCCATTAATATTCAATAAACGATAAAGTTTAACATTAAGTAATAATAATAATAACGTAAATTTACTTCATTTGTATAGCGCCATATGCATAGAGTCAGAGGCGCTTTTTGTTAACCATTTATACAGCGCTCCTTCCCAAGGGCGCTTGTGGCAGTGCAGGCTGGGCTTCGAACACGAAGAACACAACATTACGACTGTTGCAACCCATTCCGCCAACCTGCACTACAACAATAATAATAAAATAATGAGATGCTCTGTTAAGGCAACAAAATATGTCGTGAATACCACACTCACACTCACAACATCTCCATCGAAACAATTGTGAACAGCGAGATTCGTTTGAAAGAATTTTTACTCGCAAACTACAAGTACATAAAACTGTCATGCGAGGAGCTCTCTGAACTGTTGAACCAAGCTACTGACATTGACTCAAAGCGCAGGTTGATAGACAAAGAATATATGCATTGGATGGAGAGTTTGTGAACGCATGTTTGTGAAAAGACAGGAGCTGACAGTTGTAGTAGACGGCCTCCGGAACGTGATACCTACTTCTGGCATCAGATCAGATAAAAACAAAATAGGAAATCAGGTCAGGACAACAAAGATTCGATCATCCCAGAAGGAGTTAAGACGGAATGACGGAAAAAAACAACGGTAAATGGTTCAAGGGTTGCTCAGAAAAAAATCTGTCCTCAGGAGCTCGTTCGGTTTTGACTGAACATATTGTTCACGAGGACGAGAACAAGGAATCAAAACCCATACCACATGCAAAGTTGCTACAATTTTTGGAACCAGTATTTTCACAAAAGTCGATGACCGACGATAGACCAGTGGTGTCTTTGCGGGCTTTGTTATGACCTGGAAGCTCCCGTCGGCTGCGAAGAGGTAAAAGCGGCTCTGCGAGGTCTTAAAGATGGTGCCCCGGGCCTGGATGGAGTGAAAAGGCACTTGGATGGCATCGAACCAATCGACTATGCCGTGACACGTCCCTCTGGTTGGTGACTGGCTTGCCACCTTCACTATTCAATGTTGGTGTCGTCAGTTTTATTCCAAAAGTAAAGGGAACAGCTGACCCAAGTGAGTTCAGGTCGATCACCGTGAGTCAGCTCATGAGTCTCATGAATAATTACAAATTTGTGATATTAGTGATAACATCCAGCGATTGAGTTCACTAGCAAAAAGCAATGGAATGGACAAGGAATAAGAGCAGAGGTCATTCTCCCAGAAAGCCCGTCCAGCTGAATTGAAGGAAGGAAGAGGAAAGTGATGGCAAACCAAAGGACCAATCAGGGATGAAAAGAAGTGTTCTATTTTTAGGACAACAATATCAGCAACCCGAGGCATCTGCATCCTCAACAAGAAACAATAATAATAATTTGAACTTCATGCTTTGGGAAATACGTAATGTGGACTTGCACCCATATAATCGACCTTGGCAAAGATGATGATGATGATGATGATGATGATGATGATGATGATGATGATGATGATAATGACGACGACGACGACAACGGTGATGACGATGATGACAACAAAGCAACAAGGAACTCATGAGAACATGTTGCTCCAACAAACAAAATCAAAATCTGACGATAACTTCTGAAAAATGAACAGCAGAAAATAACAATCCTCCCACGATAAAGTACACACTGAACCTGTGAATCAGTGCATGCGCCAGCATCGATTATGAACTTTGTCCTTTGACGTCATCATCGTCCTCATCAATTTTGCAAATATTTCTCGACGAATGCGAATAACCATGAGTAACCCCGAGTGAGCTCAGAGCAAACACTACAATAGTTTGGAAGTAAAATTGGGTCTGTAATCATCTCATCATAGTCTTCATCACACACTTCACTCTCGGTAAACCGCTTTTGATATCAGGTATTGACGATCAGCAGATCACGAAAGACGTAATGTACTCTTTTCCAGTATTCCACGAAAGAACAAACCATTCTTCAACTTTCCAGTTTCGTTTCCATTTTTCTAGAACTCTCCAGGAAACCTAGAGATGGCTATTGAGAACGATCCTATCCAATAAAATAATACGAGTAAAGAGAGATATAAAGCAAAAAATTGGAGAGGTACAAAGTGAACAGCTGTCGGCAAATTTCGTCAATTCATTCGATTCTTAAATTCAATCGATCCGCTCATCCATCCACGTGTTCAAGAACCATTACCGCCAGGCATTTTTTCCAGGAAAATCCTTCGAGATGGAATGATTGATAGTAAACAGGTGATTGATTGTAAACAGGTGATGGATTGATTGTAAACAGGAGACCGTCAAAAGTCAGATGTGGAGAGAAATCCTATCTTCGTCCAGGCTTAAACAAGGAAATGTTTAAGAAAATCCCAGACTTGTTTTCAAGAGGAGGAACATTGAAAGCCAAACAACATCAACAAAGGGAAGTTGCCTGCCTGTCTATTTCAAGAAGAAAACCTAAGCACCTGAACTTCTTTCTTGCTTAAAAACATTCGAAATTTATCGGCTAAAGTGATTTAAACGGCTACTGAATATTTTAAAATGAAAAACTTCTTTCTGCTTGGAAAAATATGTCCTTTAAAAGTTTAATTATACAGATTGTTGAATCTCATTTTTAGATTAAAAGATAAAATGAAAAGAGAAAATGCAAATGAATCCCCATCAAATGATCAACTGAAAGAGTAAAGACACTGACATCCTTTTAGACATTTCAAAAAATTAAGCAATGGAGAACGGAGAGAAGCTGAGAAACACGGATCTAAATCAGCAGCCTACAATTTGTTTCCACACAACAACAACAACAACGACGACGACAACGACAACGACAACGACGACGACAACCTCGTGAAACAACAACAAATCAACTTGTAGTCATCCTAGCACCGAGGAAGCAGACGGTTGTGTAGAGCTCCGTTATCGCCACCCAACATCATTAACCACTTCTCTTGCGCCTCTCTGAAGCCAGGTTGCAAAACAACCGCATGGCCGCCAAGAATATCAATGAGAATGAAGAGATCCCATTTCCCGATGCTATCTGTCAAGGGTGCGATGCTCAATTCATTCTGTGCAATAATAAGATGAAGCCTCTGACAACACTAGAGCATTCAATTATCGATTGAATTCAGCATCGCGATCCGAGCTTCAAGCTTGAGGATCGAGGTCCATCGAGATTTTGAAAAGGAGACTTTGACTCTAGCGTTCGACGGCATCCATAAAGGAAGCCAACTAATCCATTCGACATGCAGCGGGAATATGCGGCAAGATATCAAGTCAACGAAGCCGTAATTGCGTAACATTCAATGGCATTACAAGCTTATAGAAAGACATCGATTATTTATTGGAATTTCTAATCTTTCCTCTTTTGCTCGACTTTTCATTGTCATTATTCTTGAAGCCCCCTCCCCAGGGTCAGGTTACTCGGGACGTTGTAGGAGATGCATTGTTTGAAATATTAGCTGAGATTGAAGAAGCGTATCTGCAAGGTGTTTTACTGATATTAAGGAGGCATTTGTACACCTGGATGGACGTAATAGTTAAGCAAAAACAGTTTGGAAGGTGAGTGACTCAGTAGAGAGACGACACGGGGAGGTGATGACATGAAGACATGAAGAGTGTTGTCCATGAAGACGCTGAAACTAACGAACGAAGTAGGTGATTTGATAACCTCGATCGGGAGGTTGTTACGAAACATGGGGAAATGACTTCAACGAGTGAGAAAGGTACTGAGCAGGTGTCTCCAGTTAGCTGCAAAGCTGTAGCCCCAGCAGTATCCACGAGCAAGACTGGAAAAAGAACTAGGATTTGCAGCAAGAGGGAGCAGGTCTTGAATCCGGAAACGATGAACCGAGCCGAGTAAATCAGCGCATGATTTCAACGGTCGGATTTAATTGTAATGAGAGAAGACAATGGCTTAAAAACAATGCTGTCCTGGAAACGGAGCACCAACTCATTAAGTGGAAAGGCTCAGGTCGGCTGCATAAATATGCAAGCGGTTTGCGTTGCGTACCGACTTAAGTAATACCACAAATGGAGTATTTTGGATAGTTCGCTTATTTTAGTTACCTTCACAATCTTCACCGTCCTGCAATAATAACAATAATTATTGCTAAGTACATAATAATAATAATAATAATAATAATAATAATAATAATAATAATAATAATAATAATAATAAGATCAAAGTCATTGATTAAGGTTATAATCACAACCATCTTCAGATCGCACTCCAGTCCCCAGCTAGGAATATTATTTACCACAACACTGTTAGCTTTATTATTAGCTTTAATAATAAAGAAGGCACTACCCTAGCAGGAAAAAAGCTATTCAAGTAGCCGAGAAGCTAAGCACACAACTTAATATACCTTATTATTGCATTGCTTGAGATAGAAACATTTGGCAGTACCACGGCTACAAGAATCGCTAGCTATCACGGCCATCCAGCCCGACCAATCGAGCAGCTCCAACCTCCCCTTATATTCCCTCGTTCTTTTTCAACGCTCAATCATCTGCTGAAAGCACTCTTCACAGGATTGGTTTTCAATCAACAAATGGAAGCACGCGACAGTGCAGTCCTATACGAACGATCCAGTGGTCGACACCATCGGGGAATCGATTTCTCCACACCTCCTCTGCTTCTCGCCATTTCATTCGAGATTCATCTACATTTGCGAGGGAACAACAAGGCAAAGAGTGGGTGGACTAACGAGAGCATCCTTTTCGGAGATTCAGCAATTACTTCGATGCGATTACCTCGTTACGAGGGGTGGCTGAGGGGGATGAGACGGTCAGGGGCAATTTCCAGCGGAGTCGTAAATCCACTTTTAACAACCCCATGTTGTTGAAATAGTCGAAGGGACGGAAAGGTCAATAAAGGTACCACTTCAAGGTTATTGCTGGTGATATTATCCTCTCGATGGTTGTCGACATCGTACCGGTAATAAATTATTCGTATTCTCATAACTGTTAAGTATCATCATCATCATCATCATTTCCTTTTGAATCTCTGGAGACACTACAAATCAGGACATCCATCTTTCTGAACGTTCAAAGATCATTCAAGTGCAGGCTATGTTGCAGCCGATGACATCGGGGCAACAGGGTTCAAAAGGTCAACGAACGAAATTTACCCAAGTACAGTAAACCCACCCTTAATAAAGAACTACAGTGACGTTGTAGTGGGAAAAAAGATGACATAAACAGTTGCTGTGCTCTGCTTACTCTGCTTATTCTGCTTACTGCTTGCTCATCAATTCATGATGACACTCTGTCAGCGCCGGATTTACCTAGATGGAGGACCCGGTACAGCGTGGTGGTGGAGGTCCACAAGCCTCTGCGCCAGCCCTGTTGCCCCCCCCCACAAGAAAAAAAGGTTGCTCTGGTTGATGTGCAGTGACACATCACAACCATGCCTAAATCTGGCACTTCACTCACTCTGTATGGCCTCTGCAACTAAACCCAACGCTTTCTTTGCTGAGCATCGTGCCTAGTCAGAGGGGTTCTTCTCCAGATTTCCAGAGTGGAGATCAGCTGTCAGTTGGAATCAATGATCTTTGACGAGGAGCTGCACTTGTTTACAAAGCACTCTTGTACGCCAGTAGATAAGATAAAACATCGGAAGGATGAAATCCATCAATTTCTCATCCGCGCTGTCCATTTGGTTGCTTCTCTCATTGTTGTGCAATGCGACGATGTGACGGTGATGATGGCTAGGATAAAATCAGCGATCTTGGTCATTTTGCAAATGAATTGTAACAATGATTATGACAAATGCAGTTGACCTAAAACAATGGAACGATGATGATGATGATGGTAGCACTAGTACGAAGACACCGTCCAGAAGCCAGTACACAGCAGTCGATAAAGAGGGAAAATGCGTCTTTGAAAAAGCTGCCAAAGAAATGCGGAGTTTTTTTGTAAAGCTCGTGTTTTCCGGATCTACTTTTGTCCGTGAAATATGCGGAGCGTGATGATGACGACTATGATGATGCTGGAGATGATGAAACAGGTTTCGCCTTTCCACATTGTCCGCTCCGGCGAAACAAATTTGAATGAAAATGGAAAAGAATTGAAGATGGATGGATTGAGATGAGAATGAATGGAGAAGAACGACAGAGTTACTCTTTAACCAGCGGAAAACTTTGATCAATAATGACAAGGTGCCACATCTAGTCATCCACAACACCCCAGCCTTAAGCTTAAACATGTGATGCTATTTCCAATTTAAAGCCTTTTGTGATAGTTATATTATTACCAAAGATATTATTATTATTAGTAATATTATTATCATTAATATTATTAATATTATTTTTATTATTACTATTGCAAGGTCCACTATAATTTACGTCAAAGATTTACAAAGCATGTGGCCTAGGTCATGAGCATTCATTCACCTGCCTAGAATGTGACAATGATTCTTCTTGAAATCGTAGTTTAAATGTTCAGGTGTTGAAATTTATTGGAGGCCAATGCAGTCCGATCATCGTTATGCAACAACGCCAAGAGTAATAAAAAAAAATTGAGTCCAAAAATTCTGCAACACGTCGAAGGTATTTTAAAAAAAAGTGCTTCATAAAATGCAGATCATTCATGAGAACGCCATCTTAACTGTTGCTTAGCAACAGCGAGAACAATAACAAAGTGTGAACCTAAAACATCCAAAGTATTCACTCGTTAGTAACTTGAACCTTCATAAGGGATTTTTTGTTTGAGGTCAACCTTTCAATAGTAGAAATGTTGTAGAAAGCATAAATACACAGTGAGATTTCAAACAACGCGATCATACCACCACCGATCCCCTAGACAGACCTTGGAAGACATCAGTTACCTAGAGAGGGGCACTGAGGACGGCAAGCCATGGGAGCCGATTGCAATGCACGGGTGCATTATCCATGGCAATAATAACAGGAGTGGTCCTCTAAATCATTCATATGTCTGATTCATCAATGCGAATTCCAGCAACGAGATTTTACCAATGGAACGGCATCCCCTCGCTGCAGCAATAATAATAATAATAATAATAATAATAATAATAATAATAATAATAACAAAACTCCATCTCTACGGACGCTCCACCACCAATCTTTCACCGCGGGCGAACTATCGATCGAATCGGACTTCAATGCCGCTTGCGATGAAAATGGGCTGCGACGGGACCCTTCTCCATCCCTTTGAAACAGATGCAAACTCATCTGCTGAAATACGATTTGAACGCATCTAGGATTAGAGCTGATATTCGAGAATCTCAAAACAAAAGTTGGAAAAAGTAAGAAAAAGCAATCATCTCACATCCATCCATTCATCCATCCATTCATTCATCCATCCATCCTTCCAACCCTCCCAATAACGAACGCTTTATTATGGAAAAGATAGCTTAACTTGGGGAGGAGGCAGTAATTTCTTCTCGTGTTCAGTCATAGTTGTAGATCGTTATGAGGCTGACGTAAACACGCCGAGGTTGTTATCTCAAAGGAGCATGATGATGATGATGATGATCGATGAGGAAAGCTTTATAGCGAGGGTAGGAGTGGAATTTTATGGATAATCATTTGGTGATGAAATCTCGAACGTGGAAGAGTGGGGATTCGGATGAACGGTTGTCAAATTCCGGATGCTTTGAGTGGCAGACTAAGATTTGCAGCTATGAATTTTGCAACTCGTCAAAAGAAGAATGACGGACACCAGGCAAAACTTCTAAAAGAAGAGGCAACAGAAACGGTTTGAATCGCCAAAAACCCTCTCGAGACCTGATGGCTGCTCGCTCTCACTTATTGTTCACTCATCCGTCCTTCACTCATTGTAAAAGAAAAAAAAACCGAACAAGAACATAGCAAAAGCCACTCCCCGACACACAGCTAACCGCCTGAGAATGATTCGGAATGGCGTGGAATTTCAACACGTGCACCGACTTGAACCTGTTATTTTTGGCACAGCGTGGAATGTTTACATCCTCCGCAAAAACAAAAACAAAAACAAAAAGAAGGAGGAGAGTAAAAACCATTTCAGAGTTTATCCTTTGGAACTCTGTTCGACTTATCTTTCTCCTCCTGGCTTTGGGAGCCCAGCATGAAATGATGGTCCACTGAGACGTCATCATAACCACTCGACCGCCTAATTATCATATTATTGCTACAGTGCATCATACCTGCTGCATCGCTATAATTTATCGTTATTAACGATATAATTCTACCTTTACATCATTCATGCTGTTACGTCGACATCAATAAGATGATCTAAATAAACTCAAGAGATTTCCTTCCATGACCGATTGTCAAATTGGTCGGTAGCCCTCAAGACGTGTTATAAAGTCGAAATGGCGAATTTGTACGTTCAGTTTAATTACTAATGTTGTCGTGTACTTCTCTCATCTTCCTGTTGTTATTTCAAGATAAACGTAGATCATTACTCAAAGCTGAAGCTTTTTTCAAAAGCCACGGGTAATCTTTGAAATTCATAGCCTAAAGAATGATTTAGTGGCACGGTTTTCTGTCCGCGCGAGAAACTATTTCTAAAAACCGAAGAAATAAAACTTGAAAGGGATTTTGAATTAAATCGTATTTCGATGTAATAACTCGCGAAATAATAATCACGGTAATATAATAAAATAATTTCCTTACGAAGGGTCGACACGAACAAAGCCTGGATGGCATTATGCTGTTACGTTGTTCGTGCAATTATCCAAATCCCCTTAAACGGATGAACATCAACAAACGGCCTTAAAATGGCGAATCTCTTGGGAAGAAGCTTTGTGCTAAATTGCTTTTTTTTTCCTATTTTATATTCACCAGACTGTTTTGTCTGTATTTTTGGACGGATGGATGCTGATAATAAAATCGTAGATGTAATAAGAATGCAATTTAACAAAGAAAAATGCCTGAGAATGCGTCAGTCCAACAATTGGTCAATTAGAGAAAAACAAGATAAAGATCGCTTCAAGAGTCCACAGATGAATTCACTTTAAATGAGCCTCTGAAACTTTTCACAAAATCATTTGCGACCAAATAATAGAATGCAGTATCTCTGGATGCGTTTGGGCAGAGAGTCATCCGAGCGCAACGCTCCAGAAACAGAGAAAGTCTCCGCAGAAAAGAGACGTTTTCCTGTTTCAGGACGATTCTCTGCCCTGGCATAAGCTTTTGTAAGGTACGAACCTCTTATGAACGCAGTTACGTACGATCACTAGTGTTGGAATTCTGAGTTTCTATTTAGCGCAAATAGGACTTGCGAAAAATTAGTCATTACAAAGAAACAAAACAGCCACAGCATCGCCAATTTAACTTTCCTCAAGGATGACAAGGTTACCAATGGCCCTATGGAAAGGGCAAGGTCAGACCAGCCTCTGTCGACATTGAATCCACAATGTTGGTAAACCCCCAAGCCACGTGGCCACCTAATTACAGCACGTGACTAGACATTGCATGACGCGATTTCGTTGATGTTAAGGTTACAAGGACATCCATTAGCTAACAATTCGCTAATAAATTAACGCCAGCTATTGTCTTGAAAGTCCATTGAAAGAATGATTGTTTGACCTTGTAATCCTAAGAGCCAAGGTTCAAATTCTAGTCCAACCACGTCAAGGAACATTGGGTTACTTGAGAATTTTTTTGAAGTTTTTTTGGCATCTGAAGTCGAGATGCTTTTCGATCAACAGGAATCCAGAACAAACCTCTGTGGATTCTTAGAACAACAATCTTAGAGCAAAAACTTGCTTCCTCTTTCACGACAAAAATATGATTAGGTAAGCAGATAATCGCAATTATCAATAATTACTGGAATGAATTATTACCGAGAGGCTGTCGAATCTCGTGCATCTTGTCGAGAAGAGCAGAGCTTCTTGGTCTCTCATTGATGAGATGATGCCAAAGTCACTTAAGTGAAGAGGTTGAATAACAGGTGGAACATTTTTCTTTTAAACTTATTTTTTTTTATAAATTATTTTTAAGAAGTTAAAAGTTGAAATAATTTTTTTAAATATTTTCTGTTTATTGTTATTAATTTGTAAATAAATATTTTTAAAACTTCAAAGAATCAATTCCGACGTTCTTAAATAATTAATATTGTCAATTAACTATATATTACGAACAGTCGGTTAATTACGTAACAATTGGCCAATTAACAATATGTCCACAGGTATCCATAGAACACCCACAAGAACTATCAAGCAGATAAACATTATACAGACCTCGTTGAGTCTGTTCATCGTTATTATAATTACAACTGTAATAATAATAATAATAATAATAATAATAATAATAACAATAATAATGATGATGATAATAATAATAATAAATATTTCTTTCTTATTGCTGTTAAGTGTATTGATTCACCGTGGTATTGATAGGCGTGTTAGTACCACCCTTGACATTGTTATCAACAAGTTGATTATTAATATCACTCGACATCATCATATCATCGGCGTTGTGATACGCTATCACCCTCTCGAGTCAAATTTAACACCTTCGATGGGATGATCATTCAAAAATGAACCGAGAAAGAAAATATTAGCTTTGACAAAGAGGTGATGACGACGACGATGACAATGATGATGATGACGACGACGACGATGATGATGATGACCGTCACTTTTAAGCAATTTACACGGTGTAATTTGATCAGAGTTAATAGGGTCTTACATCTCAATTAAGGCTAGCCATCATCGTCGTCGTCTTCATAATCATTATTACATGTTATCATGATCGTAATTACAAGCCATCATCATTAAGCATTACTTTTACTAATGATGTCAATGTGTAAGATGTAAGATAGTGCTTTAATAATATTATTAACATTAGCAATATTATTATTATTACGCGAATATTATGACGAATGCAGAATTAATTATTTAACAACATTTTATAATAATAATAATAATAATAATAATTTATAATGTTACGATAATAATTTAATGATCAATTTTTATGATCATTTTATTAAAATATTTTATAATAATTTTTCACAACAAATGTAATCGACGTTCATACAAATTGCAGAAAAGTTGATTAGCCAAAGTAATGTCTCAAATCATCCATATTTATGGCCTTGTCTGCCACAAGACGACAACGATGCTGGTGATGTCGACGACGACGATGACGGCATTAGTTATGACGCAACTTCCGAAAGACTGGTAGTGAGAACGCAAGAGATAAGAAACAATGACATCCCCTGACACAGAACGAGGACAACCCTAATACAACGTATTTTTCTGTGGGGTTGTAATGAACAAGGACATTCACGTCACGTTACATCACGACGAGAATCGAACTGTCGAAGAATCATTGCTATCATCGTCATCGTCATCAACATTTTCGTCATCACCGACCACTTCAGCATGTCTCACCACCAATTACCATCTTCATTATACCCGATCCCCGAGCTCACGTTTGGAATCATAAAAGTCGCCAAGGCTCCGTGTAAACAACCCATCTCCAAAGCAACGGAGGTTAAAAATAGAAGCACGTCGAAGATGGATGGACTGACTCCTTCTAAAGAAATAACTTCCAACTGCAAGTGGAAAAACCCGTCGGTTATTTTCCGAGAGTCTTGGAAAATCTCCTCGGAAAGTTTGTCGTCTCGAAATTGCTGGGTAATGAAACGGACTCGCGGTCGTCCATAAAATGTTCCGTTTTCCCCGATCGGGCAGGCCTCGACCGATGGCATCGGAAGGATTCAAAGTGGATTGTTACGATAAATTCCTACTGACGACTGGAAGCAGACAGCGAACGATGCAAACCGGGTTCGTCGAACGAGCTTTTCAAACCTCGTGGGACGCAAATTTTAAACATTCGGATAGAAGACATTACAATGAGATGAGAAGACAATGACGACATTGTCGCACGGACGACGACATGACAACAAAGGCATGCTTGATGACAACAAGGATTAAGACTCACCTTTTGAGAATGTTGGACTCGAGGAAAGCTGAAAAGAAATAAAATGATTTTTAAGATAATGCCAGATTAAGGAATTTTAAAATAATAATAATAATAATATTAATAATAGTGAGTGTTTTTGAAAATCGACAATGACATCATTTCGATAGATAATAATGCTTCGATGACACTAAATAACTTGAAAAACATCAATCATAAAAGTCCACGTTTTTATTGGAATAATTTTAATGTGATCATCTCACAGTAATGACATTGTTTACATCGAACGTGATTTATGATTACCGTCGGATGCCAGACGACAACAATGAGACCAGCAATAGCAACAATGAACGACAACCTTCAAAACACAATGCCATCAAATACATTAGAGCATTGGTGAAAGAATGTGCTCAAATTAAGGACCAATATTTTGCCCACGTGTCTCCTTTTAGTATCCCCAATGCTTGCAAATATTATTAGGAGTTTTGCAAGTCGTCGAAGTGCGCGGACGTCGTGCTTTCCATCGACGTGCCGGTTTTCGGAATGCAGGTCCGAAAAAGTTTGGAATTTTGGTCAGGCATCGAAATATTTTGGAGTCGAGTTGCACAAGTCGAACGCTGAAAATCTAGGAAATTATGAATTATTCAGAGGCTAATGAGGGAAGTTGTTGAATAACAAAGAGCAAGCTAATTATTCGATAAGCACGTGAGTCAGACATAAATAATCGCAGCTTAAAATAATTTTTAATGACATATCCAGGTCGGTAACACAAAGTAGGAGATCTCTAATAATTTTTATAAATTCGTCACTAATAAACCAAGAAATAAATATTGCTATCAAAAATTTAGCAAACCAAACTTTAAAGCCATTGACAAAGCAGCATCTGCCAACCTGGTGCATCCTATTGAACCTTTTCAGGTCTGACTCAGCTCTGTTCTTTCTGTACATCTCCAAAAAATGGTTGGGCCCAAACTGAGTGGGGTCGTCTTCGATCGCCCTGGTGACCTTAAACTTCTTCTTTTTCTTACCCGGCGCGTAGACGATGGTCGGACCCAGGCTCAGCTGGGGAACCAACTGGGACGAGGGCGAAAGCGAGCCCCCGGCCTCCGGCGTGGTTTCTCGGGGTGTCTTCTGCCTGAACGAATCGAAAAAGCCTCTGACCTTGTTCGAAGACATGATGCTACCCAGTTTACTTGAGGACGGAGTGACAAATTTCCTGGCAGCCGCCTCCGATCCGATTGAAATGTGCCTGCTCCTGGAGTGATCCCTCTTGCTCTTGTCCTCGGCTTCGGGAGTCGTTGGGGAGGGAGAACGTTCTTCCTTGATGGTGTCCTTCTTGGATCGGAACTTGAACAGAGAAGCCAAGGAGGAAGCATTGCTTCCGCTCTGATTGGATTTCCGTCGAGACTCGGCATCGTTCGAGGAAGAAAAATTTGCACTCAACCTGGCCGACGCTCGATACTTCCTATTGAACAGATCTCGCATGAGATTGGCACCCGTGCCGGAGACGGTAGCATAGTTTCCGTAGACATCTTTGTCCTTGTGACCGTCGGCCTGAGAGGTCTTGGACCTCATGTTGTCTTGATTATCCATTGACTCCACGTCACTCGAATCGTCGTGATTACTGCTTGTAGACTTCCTTCTACGTCTGAAAAATCCTGCAAAACCACGAGAAGTAGGTGATGGAGCAGGTGCAACAGAGGCAGGAGACTTTGAGCCACCAGTATCCTGGAGTTTGTCTTGTGATTGCATCAGAGCCAGAAGACAGGCTTTTGATTTACAAAAACAAATTCATTTTATAATCTAATCAAACGAATAATCAATTAGATTCGCCCAGACTGGACGGCACATCAAGGTAAAATGCGGTCCGCAACTTATAAAGGGATCGACTTTTTTGCCAGTCCTTTGATCGTTAAACGTCACAAGAATTGATTTGCATAAATTAAACGTCAAAGTCACATTTTGAATGTAGTTATAACGATTTGGACGCAAGAGGCCCGGTAGAAGCAAAAAATATTTTCAAAAAATAGGCACTGTTAACACACCCACACAGCAGACCTGCGCACAGATAGAGAGTCCGATGCCTCAAAAAAAAAAAACACAGCAGAAACTGTTTTGATTTCAAGCCGCTACTCTTACAACAGAGCATACAATTATCAATAGAATTCGTCATTAATTAACGACTTCAAAGGCTACGGCACCTGAAATTTATTTGGAGTATTAATCGATCGTAATTAAGCCTTCATTATGCGTTATACAAATTTGGCTTTGCTTGCAAATTATTAAATGATTATTAAAATTATCAATTTACATATAAAACTAAATATTACATCATAAAAATATAGCACAAATTAAATTTAAGCATTCATAATTAGCCATGCTGCCACGCTTTGATATTTAAACATGATTTTAGCATTGCTAATATTTTTTATATTAACTTTTCGAGATAAACAAGTCTTGAAGCGGCAGCAAGTACCGTGGGATGGGGGAAGGGTGGTACGTATTGGTTGCAGTGCGTCTGCTCATTGGTATTTGTTTACAGTACGGCTACATCCACCCAGACGAGTATTTTCAGTCGATAGAAGTTGCTGCAGGTCTGCTAATTTTCATTTTATTTGAAATTGTTTCTAGTGGCTTTTTCATCATCTGCAGGTGATATATTTGACTTAAAAGTTTATAGACCATGGGACTTCAACTGTACCCATCCTATAAGAAGCATAATTCCAGTGTACTTGGTGAGTGGCTTTCCATTGCTGGCTCTAAAGCTGCTGACACATCTTACTCGGATAACATTCGGAAGTGCCTCCATCTTAAGAGCCACCAGAGTGTGGATGATGTTGCTTACATTTACAGTGGATTGGAATGTTTGCAAGACATTGAAGGCAATTGTTAAAAAGTATAAGGAGTACAGTATGCTCACCTTCCTGAAAGTTCTAACTTCTTCATTTGTTATAGTTGTTTTTGGTACCAAAGCATTTACAAATACTTTGGAAATGATCTTGTTTGCTTGGCTGATCAGACTTACAATAGGTGAAGAGACCAAGTTCAGACAAAACATTCCAACATTATCATTGATCTTGGTGACAGGAGTTTTTACAAGACCAACATTTCTCATCTTTGTTTTCATTCCTTTCTCTTACTGCTTCTTCAAGTCATCAAAATTTCAAATCAAAACAGTTTTTAGAAACATGCTTGAAATTTTCTTCTTTTGTTCAAGTTTGATGCTAATGTACATAATAATTGACTCTATTTATTTCCAATACTTGGATATTTCTTCATTTCTTGTCTTCCAGGATCTAAATAGTCAGAGACTTTTTGAAATCCTTCAGAACAATCTGACAATAACCCCTCTGAACTTTCTCATGTACAATCTGAAGAGTGAGAACCTAGCTCAGCATGGCATCCACAATCGACTCACCCACGTCCTCATCAATGCTCCTTGCCTGTTTCTGGGTCTTGCCTTCCTTGCTTATTTTGATGTCATAAGGGGAATTCTAAGGATTAAGTTTGAGCTGGCTAAACATCTCAGCACTGAGAAATCATTAGTTCTTTTATCTTCAAGCATGTTTTCCATTTTCATTCTGTCACTTTTCCCTCATCAGGAAGCCAGGTTTCTCATACCTCTGATAGTTCCTTTGGTTGTCTTGTATGCCCCAAGATTGGTAAAGTACAAAGTCCTAATTGTAATATTTTGGGTCATTCCCAATATAGGTCTGACCCATTTCTGGGGAACTGTTCACCAAGCTGGTGTTGTACCTGCAATTTTGGCTACCAGGAACAAGTTGATTTCACCCCACCTTGAAAACGGAGATGCCGTTACTGCCATATTTTGGAAGTCTTACATGCCTCCGAGGTTCCTTTTTGGCATTCCCATGCATGGAAATATCACAAATAGAAAAGTAGCTGGAGATGCCTTATCCTTAGAAACATCTTTGTTTTCAGTCGTCGACCTAGCCGGAGCATCCGAAAAAGAGCTTCACTCCAATCTGAAAATGATTTTTGGCTCCAGGAATGGAAGCCAGTGTTCCAGCAGAAAAAATTACGTTTACCTGTTCGCGCCCGGCTCGGTCATCCGAGGGTCCGAATGCTCTACGAAAAGTTTTGAGCTCCATCCCGTCCTGGTCATGTGGCCTCATTTCAGTGGTGAGCATCCTCCGATTTTTAATCAATATTCCCTCGAGTGTGGGAGAGGGCAAAGTGTCTCGCAAAAGTGCCCCCTCTCGGACGGCCGGTTGTGCTACCACGTGCCGAAGGCATTCCACAACTTCCTGGACTCCATCTCCTATAAGGTTTTCAGCGTCGTCCCGAAATGTTGACCCCTAAGATTGTGATTCTAACTTTATTTTTGAATTTATTAAATTTATGCATTCTTTTTGGAATGATTTGTTTAAAATTTTTTGAAGGATAATGGAGCTTATTATCGAGATTATGAGCTAACAATTCACTTGTTTTGCATCCAAAAACAACCAAAAGGTCGGGAAGTTAAGGCTGTCGGTCGAGGAAAGCCTACGACGGCTCTTGGCACGACTGGCAACGAATACATAATTTTTAACCATAATAATTTCCAAATGCACCATAATTTTTAATGTCTCCAAACGTGTGGTCAGAATGCAATCAATAAAAGTGAGTCGTTCATCTGGAGTCGCCCTTTGGGGCTGGTCCTTATGGCCGAACCTCTGCCATAAACTCAAAATTTACTTCTATATTTACAAATTCTCAACAATTTCCAACGAAGCAAAGTTTTCTAAATTTCGTCACAAGAGAAACCGGCGTGCGGCCGTGTAGGCAATCCTTGCAATATGATGTGAGATGTGGGGATCATGATGTCTGAATTTTGAGGGCATTTTGATTTCAAGGTTACGATGTCATCGATTTGTGATATATTTTCTCTTCATGAGTTACAAGAAGACTTTGTCGTGTAATGTTGTGCCACAAAGTTAAGTTACTTCGAAGGAGAGATCGACCGAGCGACTGACAGTACTGCGAATGGTTAAGCGGCAAGCCGGTCGACTATCAAGCATTCGTGAGTTGAACTTTGGGAATGGTGACATTATTAATTAGCAATAATAATTATTTAAAACGTTAATAATCAATTAAAATACGAATAATTAACAAAAATGATTTTAAAACGAAGAACTGAAACATTAGCAATTAACAGCGTAACCAGTAATGAGCAGGCAGGCAAGCTTGATTAGCTAGCGGATTGGGCCCATTCAAGAATATGAGTAAGGTCGACGATGTTAAAATGGCATGACATTGACATTCTGCCGAATCTTAATGAGTTCACAGCGATAGGTTTTCAGAAATCATGACGGACAACTGTATTCACAACATCAACTTTTCACCACCGTCGTGGGTCTTGGTCACATCATCGTCTTAAAACAGCCGTCATCAACGGCGACATCGACAGTTGTCGTCACGGCCTCCTCGTCATCGTCATCAACATGACCTCAATGGTATCGTTATCATCGTAGCAACATCATCTTGGACTCCTCGGGCTCATCATCAGGGCTCCAGTAAGGCGTGCCACTTGCAGACCTGCTCCCCTTTGCTCTCCAGCATGCTCGTCCAGTGGGCGCCGTCGTCGTCGCTGCTGTTCGTGCTTCCTATTGGGATTATAACTAGTTAGGATTATAACTAGCTGGGCTTATAATAATTACTCATTTAAAATACTATTTTGCGATTTTACCATTTGATGAGATTTAGGGAACAATTTCAAGTCAACAATGAATGTTTCTTTTGCTAACTGATAAATATTTGATAATTATTCGGTTACATCAAGAAGGCATCAAGAAAGTCACCAGATGGCAGACCAAGACGAAGGCCCGGGTCATAAATAATAATTAGCTCCGGTCATAATAGAATAAAATATGCGGCAAGACCTGATGAATATTTAAAATCTAGGTCAACCCACCCATGGTGAACCAGCCAATCATCTCCTTGCGCTTGAGGCTCTTTTGAACGAAGACCGAAACGTGCAAAGACACATCGTTGAGTTGGGATTGAGCAACCTTGGTGCAAGACAAGTTTAAAATTGATGAAGGCAGTGATGATGGTGACGACGATGATGATGATTATGACAACGACGACGACGTGAAGCTGGCTATGATGATGATGACGATGATGGTGATAGCATCTGTGACAATGACGGAAACATTATTGGTGGTGATAGCCATGACACGTATGTCGTATGATGCTGTCAGTAGTGCCATTGATGTCAAACGTGACAGGAATAATGTCATGACAATGTTTGAATCGACAATATAATCGATAGTGATGACGATGTCCGAAGTTACTTTTACAATGATGGTGCTGGTGCTACCTGGAACATGAAGGTTTCCTTGAACAGGGGGTTGGGGTGTCCCCTCCTGATGGTGGTCTTGCTGTGGGTGATCCGCTCCCCATCTGGGCCCTTCAGTTCCATCCTCACAAAAGTATCTGAGTAAATATTGGCGCTGGTTAAGATGACGATGACTGTGACGTTGATGAGTTTTGTTGAAGGCGGGGAGCGTTGATACTCGATATTTGCAAACATTTCTCGAGAATCATTATTTTTTCTTTAATTTCTCAGAATAACTGAAACAAATATTCCGTCCATGATAAAGTTATAATAATTATAATAATGATAATGATGATAATAATAATAATAAAAATGATAATTATGATGATAATAATAATAATAGTAACAGCGACAATAATAATAATAATAATTATGATAATAATAATAATAGTAATGACAACAGCAACAATAATACTAGTAATGTCTGCAGGGAAGCGTACCTGTTACTAACAATTAAAATTATCAATTCAGAAAAACCGTGTGCAATTAATCACAGATCCCTCTTGCAAAACATGATTATCATAATCTATTCATATCATTATCATGACTCCATCTGAAATTCCCCTTGGATTGAATTTTGGAGAAATTTGACGAATCTCGTGAGCAAATGTTACCATGAGCCTCTTGTAATCTTGTACATTTAAGTAATGCTTAATAATAAGTTTAAACCTAATTAATAATTATATTATATCATATTATATTGTATCATATTATTTTACATCATATTATATTATATCATATTACATCATATTATATTATATCATATTATATTATATCATATTATATTGTATCATATTATATTGTATCATATTATATTATATCATATTATTTTACATTATATTATATCATATTATATTATATCATATTATATTGTATCATATTATTTTACATTATTTTACATCATATTATATTATATCATATTATATTGTATCATATTATTTTACATCATATTATATTATATCATATTATATTGTATTATTTATCAATTATTAGGATCGCCGCTTAAATATTAGCGAATCTAGGCACTTCAAAACGTGGACATTAAAATGATATTTGCAATCAATCCACTACAGCTCGAAATTAATTCGGAAATTCTGAATTAATTCAACTTTCGTCATCAACTCACCAGGTGGTCGCTTGGTGGCAGCATTTTTGAAGTTACTTCCCTTGATGACCTCCACGGACAGTCGACCCGTGACCCCGTTGTAGGCGAGCCCCAGCATCAGCTCCAGCGTACCCCCGTGTTGGAGCGAGTGGGTGGAAGAGTCACTCTCGCTATGGGTGAGACTGGAGATGCTGTTCAGTGAATCTCCGTGCTGAGTTGAAGCATGGAATGTGGTGTCATAATAGAAGGAGAAAGTCTAAATTGTACTAGCGCTTTATTGATGTTCTCGGCACAACTTGAACATGAATCGGACAAAAAGTCTAAATGTGATTGTACTTCATTTACAGAGCGCCACACGCACGATGTCAGAGGCGCTCCTTGTTAACCATTTACAAAGCAGTGCAAGCTGGGTTTCGAACACCACTCATTGCGACTGTTGCCAGAACAGCCGCACATAGGAAGGCAATCCTCTGAGCAAACTTGCACACCGTGACATCCAATGAATGTTATTTCTCGGCAAATTTAACGTCTGCTTTCTACAAATTCATCTCAACAAACTTTTTCAAAACATCATCGACTTGAAGTTAATATTTTGGCTTGTTTATTGAATGGGGTTGAGGTTTGGGTTGATTAGGCTGACAAATGCCACTGTTATTGACCTCATAAATATTGTATTTACTGCTGTTTATCAAATATTTAGTTTTAGAGTTCCAAAGGTCTTGCGTTCAATTCCAGTCACCTCAAGACGAAGGAATCCTCAAGGTTGCTGAGTCAAATATCCGGTCCCAAAAAGTCATGCCCCTTCCTAATATCCATCCGATAAACATCGCCGAAAATGCCCAGACGAGAGTACTTAATAGGGGATAGCACGGTTTATGCGAATTTCATGATTTCCTGGCTGCAGCTGGAAAATTGTATCTCATCATAGGGGATTTCCATCCTCGAAATTACCTGGAAAACTCCCCAGATGTCGCTCAATCGAAATACTTCCAGGAAATGGAACGACAAGTGCAATTTCGTCTGTACAATTTACCTCTTAATCTCGAGATTTTAATTGCGCAGTCTTCTGAGACTTCTTCAAGAGTATCTTGAAGATTTGTATCACCGAGAAGTGATTCAAATTCGGATTTGTGGGGAAATCCGTTATCTTCAATCGGGATAGGCTTGAGATCGGACTATTGATTTGTTTGCGACTTCCTTGGAAGAATGAGTGGACGGATGTCGGGGGAAAAAATCTTGATTGATGATCTGTAACTTTTCTCTAGGCATGATGATTATCGTTTAGCAACGAAATCACTCACTTCGTCTTCATCAATATCTTTATCCATCCCTTCTTCCTTCTCATCATCCTAATTACTACGACCACTATCATCACCAATGCCACCATCATCGTCGTAATCGTCATTCCTTCATACTTGAAGCCGTCTAAATTACGAGTCGAAAAGCACAAATGGGCCCAGCCAGGCGTAACTTTCCGCTCACCCAGCTGCGTCTCCATGATTAATGCTCCTCACCAACCACCAGGAAGCACGTGCACCTGGAAAATAACTCCTCATTATCATTCAGCGGACATTCTTGTCCGAAACAAGAACAGTCCAATGATAGATCGAGTCACATTAGTCTTGACGTTCTCCGGCTAATGACAAGCAGGGGCTATGGTTTTCGTCGTTTCTCATTGGTCTCATTGTCATAATGTAGTGTCGTAATGTATTGTCATAATGTAGTGTCATAATGTATTGTCGTAATATAGTGTCATAATATAGTGTCGTAACATAGTGTCATAATATAGTGTCATAATAATATAGACAGTCAATGTCAAATGGGAGATCTATGGTTACAGGATGACTGCGCTGGTGGTGAGCTTAAAAATAAAAGTATCCTTATGACTTTGTCATCTCACTTCAATTCTAGGCTCTGACTGTTGCAACATTTGGTCACTGCTTTTATGTTGATGAAATGTCATTAGTTGTTGCATTATTTTGACATAAATAAATAATTATCAATAAAACAATTTTGAACAAAAACAATTGGACTACGACCAAAACGAACCCTCCTGCCATGAATTTCCGGTCTCCAGGTCTCTCATGCATCCCTCATTCACGATTCACGCACCTTGGAAATCCATAAAGGAGACGACAGAAAAACGCCAATAAACAATAAAGAGGATGCGAATCCAGGTGAGCTCGGTAGATGCGTTCTTAATTTCCAGGTAGGTCAGAGACAGACAAACAGACTGAGAGAAGAAGACGAGGAAGGGTCTCACAAAAAACGAAGACACGGAAAAGAAAGGAATTCCAATTGGGCACATCGAGGTGCCGTCACTCTCAAGACCGAGGACCTCACTCCCAAGACCAAGGACGTCACTCTCAAGACCAAGGACGAGATCGAGAAAGCGAGGCAGAAGATCGATTGGCAAAAGGACTTAGAAAGTGAAAGCAGATGAAGAAAACATTTCAAAATCGAAGGAAATTGATTGATGGCCTGAATAAGCAATGTAGCCGGAGCATGACATCTGTCTCAAACGACGTTCTTCAGCTTCATCATTCATTCCACTTCATTATTATGAATCCCACTCACGTGACTTGAGTCTCCAGGTGGAGTTAATCCCCGAGCCGTGGGAAAAACCCCGGCTTTAATTAATAGCCATCCAATCAAAAGAAGGCGACTACAATCACGAACCAATTGGAGAAGATTCCAGGTGGTTAATAAGTTGAGGTGGTTGATAAGTTGAGGTGGTTGATAAGTTGAGGTTGTTGATAAGTTGAGGTTGTTGATAAGTTGAGGTTGTTGATAAGTTGAGGTTGTTAAGTTGAGGTGGCTGATAAGTTGAGTTGGGTGATAAGTTGAGTTGGTTGATAAGTTGAGGTTGTTGATAAGCTGAGTTGGTTATCAGACGACAACATTAGCACCATTGTCGTAGCCGTCACAATTAATAACTCCAAAATTTCCACCATCATCATTACTAATGCTAATCATCCTCGCCAACATCATCATCATCATCATCAGCAGCAGCAGCATCAGCATCATCATCACCACCACCATCAACATCATCACCACCATCGTCGTCGTCATCATCATCACATCACCATCAACATCATCATCATCGTCGTCGTCGTCATCATCATCAGCATCATAAATACTAAGGCTCTGCCACCAAATCTGTGAAGACAGTTTGGCACTTGCAGCGAGTAAAACAAGAGCGAGGTTGCTCGTCGTTTCTCACTGAAGATGGCGTGCGTGAATCGTCGTCCAATGACAAACAGGGTCGAGATAATGCATGAGGATGATGAACAGCAGCAGCAGCAGATGATGGTGATGGTGTCGATGACGATGATGACGACGATTATGATGATGATGATGATGATGATGATGAAGAAGACTACGATGATGATGATGATGATTATGACGACGACGACGACGACGACGTCGACGATGACGATGATGATGATGATGATGATGCGACGACGATGATGATGCGTCGACGATGATGATGATGAAGACTATGATGGTGACTACGACGACGATGACGACAACGTCAACAAATGTGGGGAACTGTTACACCGTGTCCAAGAATAGTAGAGCGGTTGACAGTCCAGAAATGTCATTTCCAAAAGTTCCCTCAACCGACAGTACGAGGCAATCAGATAACCTTGACGTTCCAAGGCTTAAGGACGACATTGATTTAAATTTGAGCTTAAATTTAGAAATTCCTTTTTCTGACTTTCAATTTTTTAAACCGCTAAAAACGCGTTTCAATATCTTACAAACTGTTTCTTGGAGGCGGAAATCTGGACAAGTGCAATTTAAATAAAAATAATAAACGGTAAAATATTAGATTATCCTCAATTAATAATTAATAAGGTTTATTTTTTTTTTTTTAAATATTTCTAGACGAACAAGAAATAGTTTCGCATTCGCTCTCGGTGGAGTGACGGCCATATTGAAAGCATCAGTCATGGAGGAGTGAATTGGAACAGTTCTTGTCACGAATATTAGGCATCCTTCAACTTCTGATTAAAAATAGTTTTGTAAATATTGTTATAATTAATAAAATTATATTAATATATTAATAATAATAAAAATAAATATGATAATTATTACGTTAATCGTATTTAATTACGTGGCATTTAATGAATAAATAGATTTTATTTCACAAAGTAAGTCCAAAAAATCATTTAAATGCAGAACGTAATGAGCAGTAAATTAATAAACATTACGAAACATAACGAAAATAAAAGTTAGAGCATTTAAAGTTAAAGAGTTTCGTTTTTAAGAAATTCTGAATTAATTCACGTAAAAATAAAACAAAATATTGGAATAAAAAGAAAATAAATCTCCTTATCAGAAAATTCCACGTGACAAATTAAAATTTTTTGGGTCCCTTGCAGTTCCTTTATAGAGAGGTTTTACTGTCTTTCTGATTGGCTGTCACTTAACTAACAACAAATCTTCCGAGAAAATTGATTGGCCAACAATTGGAGGTCATTTGCATATTTATAAGCAATGAATATTTAATGACTTCGGCCAGTCCTGACAATCGTTGAATTTCAGAACTTAAAAAAAATTATTCTGCACATTCCGAGATCATCAACAATTCACCGATGATGGACGGAACGGAAAACGGAGGAGGAAAAGGTCAAGTGTTTATAGGTCGAGGATCTGTTGACCTGGGGTTATGAAAAATGCTTGAGACAATTATTATTTTTCATTATCATCCTGGAAAAACAATTTATCAAATAAATGGTTTATTTTATAATAGATGATAGCATTTATGAGACTCTTAGCAATGGATTGCAACACAGTAATGAAAAGCCTGCTTTTGGGACTCGACGTTTGTAAGGATCTTACATTTTGTCCAGTTTTCTGAAAAAAACTGACACAAACACATTTGCTCAATTATTTCATGCTTTTATAAATATTTATTAATTAATACATTCATTAATAATATTTCGAAAGGCTTGCAGAGTGAAATTAGAATATGAATGAAATTTATTGAAAAATCCTTTTGCCGACATTCAGAGGAGTTTCAATAATTGAGGAAAGTTTTGAAGAGGTTCGTTCGTCAGACTTACGTCTGATGACTTATGTCATCGAAAATGCGTGGGGGTTGCTTGTTAATAAAGATGATTGCAATGTCATGCAATACTCTGACTTCCAGAAACTGGAAAAAGCTCTGACGAGGCAGAGAGAGGTGGACGAGCAGAGTCTGAAATCCTTCATCAACAAACCCTTCAAATCAGTAAAAAAAAAAGTCTACTTGAGAAGAAAATTGAAAGGAAATGTGACAAGACGCATTATTAACTTTATTTATTGCTTTACTTAAGCGTGTGCTTGATCCTGATAAATACAGGTGTCTGCTGTCACATGATGATGATGATGATGATTACTGGTTTTCAATGTTTCGTTTGTGCATGATCGAAAATTATAAATTTATTTTATATTTTATTTTTTACATAAATTTATATAAAAAATAAAATATAAAATTAAATTAAAAATTAAATTTAAATATAAAATTATAAATTTATATATATAAAAAAAAAAATCGAAATTAATATTTCCCCATAAGTAATGAGCTTATGCACATCGTGGAAATAATTGTTATGAATATGACACGTAATAACAAAATTATAAATAAAAAACAAAAAAAGACCCATGTCTACCCTACGACAGGCCCTGTAATATTGGCGAACGTACAAATGTTCGATCCATGAAGATGTCCCATAGTTATAACAATTAAGGATGACAATAACAATAATAACAATAACAACAACGACAATAATAATAATAATAATAATAATAATAATAATAATAATAATAATAATAATAATAATAATAATAATAATAATAATAATAACAATAGTAATAATAATAACAATAATAATAACAATNGAATGAATAAAAACATCATTATCAACACCATAAAGACATAAAGTAGATACTTTCACGCTACTTACGAGTCTGTAAACTGACCGTCATCACGCAACAACAACAACAACAACAGACAGCAGCAGCAGCAGCAGCAGCAACAACAACAACAACAACAGCAGCAGCAGCAACAACAACAACAACAGCAGCAGCATTAGCAACAACAACAGCATTAGCAACAGCAACAACAACAACAACGATAACGATAATAGTAACAATAAACCAACCCGTTGGCACCTTGCATTCAAAGGTCTCGTTGAAGAGGGACGTCGATTCGTTGGCAACGACAACCTTTGTCTTGTGTCGAACCTGACAAATGTCATAATATAATTTTTTAAATATAAACATACAAATCTCATAATATAATTGCTTAAATATAAATATACAAATGTCATAATGTAATTGTTTAAATATAAACATACAAATGTCATAATATAATTTTTTAAATATAAACATACAAATCTCATAATGTAATTGCTTAAATATAAATATACAAATGTCATAATGTAATTGTTTAAATATAAACATACAAATGTCATAATATAATTTTTTAAATATAAACATACAAATGTCATAATGTAATTGTTTAAATATAAACATACAAATGTCATAATGTAATTTTTTAAATATAAACATACAAATGTAATAATATAATTTTTTAAATATAAACATACAAATGTCATAATATAATTGTTTAAATATAAACATACAAATGCCATAATACAATTGTTTAAATATAAACATACAAATGTCATAATACAATTATTTAAATATAAACATACAAATGTCATAATACAATTATTTAAATATAAACATACAAATGTCATAATACAATTATTTAAATATAAACATACAAATGTCACAACATTTGTCATCACAACTCACTCAGACACTAATACATCTATTGAGACCTTTTTAGCAGTTGCAAACACACCTTTACACCTGCTCACCTGTTCACCTGTTCACAGGGGGTGCTATTTACGGGTTAGGGGTAAACCTTAAGGAGTCTTTAATTTATGTGTTTATCAATTATTAAAACAGGCATCGAGTGAAAAAAAGGAAACATTTGGAAGGTCGGACGCCATTCCAATTGCTTTCAGTTGCTTCTCTTACCCTTTCGAAATTAAATTTTTTTTTTTTTATAAGATCAAGAGCTAAAGCATCGTTCTTGCTGTAAGACTTAAAAATCAGAGGCAAGTGGGGAAGTTGAACCCTGACCCCAAATGACGTCCCTGGTTGGTTGAGGAGTTTTATGACCCCATGAAAACACGGGCAGCCACAGTTGTGCACCTCACCACCCTCTCTCCACTCTCGCTCCTGTTCATAAAGCTCAGTCCAAGAATACCTTCCTGGCTTGCGCAGCTTCCATTAAGCTGGCGTAAACACTTTGGAAGCTTTCTGGAGATGTTGATTATTCGACAATTAATGTTTTTTATTCAAATCTCCAGGAAATGAAAACATGGCCGATCAGCATTTGTAATCGTGTGTGGTAATGAAATGAATTTAAGAGATGTCGTCATTCTATTTGTAATCGTGTGTGGTAATGAGATGAATTTAAGAGATGTCGCTATTCTATTCGGCTCAATGATGCTATTTTTTTTTGTTTTTACATAATTTCCTTCCAAATTCCTTCCTCCGAGAAGCATCAATATTGGCTGGAAAGAAAATATCTTCATTCGACAAATTTAATGGGCCATCATCTTTCGTTCTTCCACTGGGATTTTAATTGGAAATCACAAGAGAACAACAGCCCGGCTCGGCTGAGCAGAAGAGCTCTCTTCTTTTTTGAAATGAAAACATTTTTTTTTTTTGGGGGGGGGAGGTAGTGGAGGGGAAGAGGGGGAGATAAGGTTTGAGGAGATTTCATTCTTGAAGGGCGATTGTAGTTTCCGTTGAGGAATGAGTTAGTTGAATTGAATTGCTTTGATTTGATCTCACTTCACTTTACTTTAAATCAAGGAAATTTTATTTATTCAATTTCGTCGCTGGCATAAATTCATTTTAGGAACTTATGAAATGCCAAATAACTTTAACGATGATGATGATGATGATGATGATGATGATGATGACGCTATGACGACGATGATGACAATTGTAAATGCATACAAACCGCCTTAAACATAATTATCATCGTTGCTGTTGTTATTGTTGTTGTTGTTGTTGTTTTTCTTTTGCGTTCAACATCCGCCAACCAATCAAATTCTCCCTCGCGTTACCATGCCAACGACAGCCTCCGGCACAACGCCACTTCAATCCAATAATAATGGAAGTCCAACTCCTGCTCACGATCGTTCACCTTGGTTAACCTTGACTCGACCCAATTTCTCACATCACCGACCCACTTTTCTTTATTGTTATTCTTCTCCAATTGATTGTACGACGTTTCGATGACGAAATCAATAGAAGAAACAAAAATCTTCATCAAATATTCACGCCCATCAGGGGGTCTTAATTATCTCATGAATAATTAATGAGATGCTGAATATTTCGATGACCCGGGCTGTTTTAGGATAATGAATTAGCATGCAGAATGAGCAACCATCATGGAGGCAGGTTAAAAAGACATTTTCTAGATATAGAACAAAGTGGGCGTGACCTACCTTTCTGAGGGGTAGCAGTAGGGTTCGAATCTGGGCCTGGTTGACCCCTCCTCTTTCTCTGCTCGGCAAATCACGTGCTTCCTTGACATTGATTGACATTCTGTTGACATGGGAGTCATGGCTGAGGGCTACGAGGACTGAGCCACACGAGGACACGACACTCGAACCGGCACTATTGTTCTGCTGAAGGTCACTGATGTCAAACAAGTGACCCTGTCGATGATAATTAACAATTATTAAACTGATTCAATAATATTGTCATTATTGTTACTAGTATAATCTATTATTATTATTATTATTGTTGTTGTTGTTATTATTATTATTGTTATTATTATTATTATTATTATTATTATTATTATTATTATTATTATTATTATTTTATTTTTAGTGCTACTGGTCATGGTTATTATTGAAGCATTACTTTTGAACTTCTTCTCCTGTCAAACTCTTTCATGTTGTCATGCCAACGTCTCAGAGGTTAATCAAGCTCACAGATCGATAAGTAGTTGATGCACTCGATTGCATCACTTTTCAGGAGTGCAATAATTAATTAATAATAATAATAATAATAATAATAATAATATTCATCATCACAATCATCATCATCATCGAAATCATCGCAATCATCGTCGTCGTCGTCGTCATCATCGTCATCGTCATCGACATCACCATCATCATCATCATAATCATAATCATAATCAGCATTTAGAAATTTACACCTATTTGAGTGGATTCCAAATCTCCACGGACTGACATTCGAGAATTCATGGTTGTGCGTGAATATTTGATATCGACCGATCAACGTTACCAGCCATTGCATTGTAAATGTAAATATATTTTAATAAGCACCTGTTCAACTTAATTACTAATGTTTCCACCTTAAATCCATCTAAAGATCGCTCCGTGCGACACCTGGTTCAGGTGAGAAAGCTCATTTCCGATGCAGGCAGACCTCACACAGTCAGACCTCACACAGTCGACCCTGCTTTTGTCAAAACCACTTGAGTGTCGATGATTGAAGTCACGGAAGAAAATGACGAGGACAAGTCGAAAAATTTTGAATTCGTCAAATTGCTTCTGTGTTTACGTCAACTTGCACATTTTTGTCATACGTCACACGTTGACATTATAATGCATTCTTGTTAAAGCTTGCAATTATCTTCGTCGAATTATTTGTCAAGGTCACACCTAGTCCCCTCCCTTCTGACCTCGGCCGTAACCTTTGACCTAGGATTTGACCCTCGACGTCACAAAAACAACCGAAGAAACATCAGGCGAGCAATATTCCGACAAAAATTAGCCTCGTTTCCAGGTCCTTCATCAATTCCAGCGGACAGAAGGATGTTGTGGAGCGATTTCTGGAGTCAACACTGAATTCCAGCTGCTCGTGTTTATGCAATTTATACCTGTCCACCTGGCATTGTTCTTTCGTTTCTGCGCACATCTGTCCATCCATCTATCCATCTATCCGTCCGTCAGACCATCCATGCATCCCTCCATACATTTTACTTTCAATCAACCAACCAATCAATCAATCCATCCACCCATTCACCTCACCTTCCATCCATCCATCCCATACCTCATCCAGCTCATTTTCAATCAGTCCATCCATCATAATTTGCCTTCAGCACGAGGTAGGTGCCAACACTACAAGCGGCAACAGGTGATTAATCTCAAGCAGAGTGCCACCTTTCAGAGGTCATGACCCGACCTTGAAAGTTCAAGGTTCAATCAAAATTCGGGTAGGAAATATGACTCAACAGTTTAATCGTCTGCCATCGTTTTATTATGCATTCTGCCCTCTGGAAGACATTTTAATGTCATGATGTCAAAATTGGCAAAAGGATTTATGATGTTATTAATAATATTAATATATATACTATAATATATATATATAATATATATAAATATAATAATATTAATAATAATATCATAATAATATTAATAAATATTATATATAAGTATATATATATATTATATATAGTATATATATATATATATATATAATAAATAAATATTAATACAATATTATTAGTAATAATATCGTAAATATTATATAACATTGCGCAATTACGTTCATATAATTATTGGGCGAGTAATTATTAATGAACTGATAATTATGCCGGAATAATTAAAATAAATACTTCCCGGCGTCATTTTACGGCGTCATACGTCATGAACAAGCAGGTGGTCGATTCCATTCACGGCCGAAAAAAACACGCAGGACGAGTCAAAAACTCTCCTCAAAGCATCGCTTTCCTGTGGAAAATGTCCGAAGAGTCGTAAAGGTGCCTTCCTAATGACGCAGAAGGCGCTGATGAAGATGACGATGATGATGATGATGATGATGATGATGCTGACGACGACGATGATGATGATGATGACGACGACGACGATGAGGACGATGATGATGATGACGACGACGACGACGACAACGACGACGATGAGGACGGTGATGATGATGACGACGACAATGAGGATGGTGATGATGACGACGATGGCGATGAGGACGGTGATGATGACGACGACGACGATGAGGACGATGATGATGATGACGACTTGAAGGCGCTGATGAAGGTGACGATGATGACGACGACGATGTGGACCGTGATGAGGATAGTGATGATGATACTGGTGATCATCATCAGTGCATGAGGATGGTGCTGGTGTTGGCGGTGCACATAGTGACACCGTTGGTGATAATGATGATGGTGATGATTAAGATGATGATGATGATGATGATGTTGTTTGGAAGAGTTAGGAAGTCAGCACACCTGTATTAATGAGGTGGAGGCGTTTAAATGCCGTGTTATTGATGACTGGCATAACAAAAGACACGCCATAATGGAAGCGACAGAGGTGATGATAGTGATGATGAAGACGACGACGACGACGACGATGGCGATGTGGATAATGCTGATAATGATGATGATGTCAAAAAAGTGCAACAACAAACGTCAATGCCGTAAATAGGATCGAAAGAAAAGCATGGTGAAGGTCAGCAAACGAGCAAGTCACGCACAAGAAGAGCAACAACGGACAGATCGAC
>MPNW01000064.1:5587-85587 GCA_011800805.1 Hirudo medicinalis
GTGTGAATGCACGTGTGAATGCACGTGTAAATGCATGTGTAAGCACGCCACGGAAAAGAATGCTTTCCAGCACTAAACCAGCTAAAGTGTTCCATAAATAGAATGAGCAATGAACCCACATGAATATGTATTAGTTCATCAAATAACGACGGCAGAGTTTTGATAACTTGCGCCCGTTGCCAGGCAACAAAGGACACAAAACAACCTTCACTAACAAGAAAAGGGGAGACCGGAGTCGATGAGAAATAAAAAGAAAAAGAGCTTATGAGGCTGCATCCTTGGAGGAGGCATTAAAGTCAATTTGCCAGATTGAAGTCCCTCGTAAAGGGAAAGTGAAGAGGGGGAAATCCCAAACAATCGAAAGTTAAGAAACGCGAGATGTTAAGTCACGGGGGACTCGGGTTATGAAGCGGGTTTAGTTGAGGGATTTAAGGATGAATTTGATTCCCCAACCAAGCACCCCTTGTTGTCAGACTGGAGTTGAAGCACCAACAACTGGATTAATTGATTCAAGCAACTCCGTGAGGTCCAAAATGAACCGAGACGTTTTATTGGCTCGTAAAAGTCCTCTCAAGCGTGTCCAAGTTTTTCTCGGTTCGATATTGCAATTGGATCATTGACGGTCATCATGCGGCTCCTTATTTCCAGGCATCCATCGATGGGAGGCCATCTCAAGAGTCTCGGAACCGTCATCGTTATCATCATCGTCGTCACAGTAATCATCATAATCATTACCATAATCGCCATCATAATCACTCCAATCATCATGGTCATCGTCATCATCACCACCGCCATCATCAACGTCATCTTCGTCGTCGTCATCAAGACCTATCATCATCATCATCATCATCATCATCATCATCATCATCGTCGTCATCGTCATCGTCATCGTCATCGTCATCGTCATCATCATCATCATCATCATCATCGTCATCGTCACCGCCATCGTTATTATTATTTGTTGTTGTTGTTATTAAATTGAGGCCACTGAATTGAAGAGCACAAATTGGCAGCAGCGGATTTCCGAAGCTCATTCCATCCATATTCAGGATGCAGAAGCCATCGAACCACTCAAAATCAACCACCCACCTATCCACTCATCTCTCCGCCCACCCATTCATCCACCCATCCATCAGCCCATCTACCCGTCCATTCGCTCACCAGTCAACTCGCATCGCAACCAACCCATATCTTCTGGAGTAGGCAGATGAATAAACATGAGGAGGGAAGAATATTTTAAAGTGTGAATATGCATGAGGAGGGGGGAATGGATGTCTTAAAATTTGAATATGCATGAGGAGGGGATGGATGCCTTAAAGTTTCCTCTGACGAAGGATTTCTTTGGAAATGGAGTCGTTTCCAAGTTCAAGTGGACGACGATGTGTCATGGCTGGCGGTGGATGAGGTGCTCATGATGACTGCGATGATGGCGATGCTTTATGTCTCAAATTGTACATACATTTTGTTTGCTTGTTCGGCTCAATAAAAAAAAAGATTGCGATGATGGTGATGATACTGATGCAGATTATGGTGATGATGCTGATGCAGACTATGGTGATGATACTGATGTAGATGATGGTGATGATACTGATGTAGATGATGGTGATGATACTGATGTAGATGATGGTGATGATGCTGATGCAGATGAATTTTTAAGTCAAACTCGCACAAACATTCACCCACTCCTTGTAGTTCGATCTCATATCTCAACTGAGGTGTGGAATCTTTTAAAGATTCAAAAACTCACGTTCAATATTTTTTCCATTCAAATATTCTTAATGTTCTCATCACATTGCTTCACAAATATTCTTAATGTTTTCATCACATTGCTTCACAAATTTCACGAACGTACTGCATCTCTATTGGCGTCAAAACATTAATTTGTCACGAGGAATTTTTTAGCTATAATTATTTTTTTATTAAAAATAATAAAAAACAAACATCTAAAAAGTGTTTTTATTTCAATTGTTCTTTCGCCTGAAGGCAGAAGAAATGGTTGTTTTGTTTTGTAATTCTATTTAAATTGTAACGATTTGTATATTAAATGTTATTCGGAAGAGGTCATGAGAAGCTTAGAAGTCTGGGATCATCATCATCATCATCGTCAATATCATCATCATCATCATCATCATCATCGAAGATGTCATCATCATCGTCGTCAATGTCATCATCATCATCATCATCGTCGTCGTCAATGTCATCATTATGTATATGTAAAATCATCATCATCATCATCATCGACGTCGTCGTCATCGTCGTCATCATCGTCATCGTCGTCATCACCATCGATGTAGCCATCATTAAGTAACATCAAAGTCATCATCCTCATCGTCGCCATCGTCATCAGCGCAGTCGTCATCATCATCATCGTCGTCGTATGTATGTATTTATGTACAATTAACAGTGCAATTATGAATAACATGAATCACTGCACTTGAAAATCACCTGATCTCTCATCGCCAATTAAGTTTAGTAATGTTTTCAAGCGCTCATTTATTTAGGCCCGAAATGCTTGCGTCCGTTTCAACCCCAATCGTCAACCCGCTTAATATCGCTCGTTTGGAAGAGTTCCAAAGAACTCAGACTCATCCCCCAAAACAAAGAACCTTTAGTTCTCTCGCGAGGGCATGTACTCATGTCGCACGACCTCCTCTGACAGTAAAAGAGACAATGAACTCCATCCACAAACACATTCGCAAAGCATTCCTTCCTTCGCCAACATTTTTTTTGACCAATTCTTCCCGACATTTTTTTGGACGACCGTGATCGCAGGACGTCCGGGAAGGCATTAAAAGTCTCCCCTTTTTATTGCTCGGCCACAAAGATAAAACAACCAGGATGCATCGACGGCTCTGATATCGGCCGTAAATAGGATTTCCAAGTTCGAAAAGCATGACTGACGAGTGAGGGAATGTCAACTTCATTTTAAGAATGGTCGTGTCAACTCCAACAGGTCCATCCCTGTTGCTAATGACGCTCTCTATCGTCGTCAAGGGTGATTAAAGATGGATTTAAGTCTGAAGTCTTATTGTTACTACGGCCCTGCGGCTGCAGTTGTTCGTTGTTTTGTTGTTTTGTTGTTTTGTTTTTCATCGGTGGACGGAAAAATGATTTTTTAAATTTCGATATTTTGAGGAAAAAATGTTTGAAAATGTTTCAGAATGTTTTCGCATCGAGTCCTCTTCACGCATCGCCGATCCGTATTCGGCAACCAATTCTCATCCCGGTTATCATGTCTCCCGCTTCCATAGTCGGCTGCCATCCATCCACCCATCCATCCACCCATCCATCAATCCATCCATCCATCCATCCAACCATTCATCCATCCGTTCATCCATCCATCTATCGATCGATTCATCAATTAATCAAGTGACAAATGGTATTAACAAATTGTTTTCACTGACGTCAGCATTATCGCCATCGTCGTTGTCATCATCATCATCATCATCATCATCATCATCACCACCACCACCACCACCACCACCATCATCATCATCATCATCACCATCATAATCGTCATCATCATCATCATCATAATCGTCNTTCAACCTAAGTGGTGTGTCCAGCCAAATTTACTTGGAATCACTAGGACGTGTCATCGTCATCATCACCACTACCGTCATCGTCATCATTATCGTCAACCTCATCATTATCATCATCATCATCATCATCATCATCAACGCCACACCGCTTTCCATAGAAAGGACATTAAGGAATGAAGGAAGACTTTGTAATAGGACGAAGATGTCTGATGGTAATCTGTTAATCAATCCGTGCATTTGTCACCTCATCCTGTAAATGTGGAATGCCACTCAACTCTTCAGTTAACTTCTCTCCTACGAACGTCAGATCGGTATTTGTATCTCTCCGAATGCTAGACTAATAATCTCCAATTAATATTAATTAGCTAATTAAATATTCACATATCGATAACACAGGTCAGCGAGTGCGAAATTTCCAAATATTGCTATTTCAGTCCGCCAGAAATGACGCTTGCAATTACGGAGCCCATTACTTAGAGGAGCATTCAATGTACTCAGATAATAAACAGTGAGATTTTTATTGAGACCAGCCTCTTATTACCTCATCAGCCAGACTCCACGAGCTTCCTCATCCATCTTCCAAGTGCTGCCATTCAAAGAAAGACCCCATTGATAATGTTCAACAGAATTTAGAACAAGATGCCTGATCGTTCATGCGAAGCATCATTCCGTCACGCACATTATTTTGTTGGAAATAACTTTTTTGTCTCGAAAATATTTGTTTATGATAAAAGATTTAAAAACATGAAAAACAAGAAGTAAATCGTTTACTGTGGATTCGATGGAATTGGTCGGAGTTTCGTGGCAGGTTGCTGGAGAAACCACGTCGGAGGTGGTGAAGCAGGTGGAACTCGTGTTCTCCCGAGTCCTCGACGATGCTTCCAACTGCTCGAGTCTCGGAAGCATCTTTTCGGCAGACGACACGAAGTCCTTTTTGAAATTCCCACCTTTTGACATCTTGAGACCAAACGAATTTTCTTTGTCGCAAAAGCAAGATGGCGGCACGGATCTGTTTCCGTTGAGGTCGCGGTTAAACGTCATGGCGGTGTGCCGCCTCTTGCTCCTTCTGATGAGAAGCACGAGCAGGGTCAACGTACCACAAAGAACGAGCAAGCAGGCAAATCCTATGGAGACAACAAAGATCATGTAATACGATCTGCCTTTGTGACGGGATGTTGTCATGTGGTTCTCCATGAACAACTGGTTTTCCCAATTTTCTCTGAAGTCTTCAGGGGGGTTGTAGGGAACAGACGAGTTGACGACCAGGAGGACGTTCGAACTCGACGAAAGAGAAGGTTTGCCTCCGTCTTCGGCAAGAAAACTCAGTCTGAAACTCCTGCCAGAAAGATTGGAGAGGTCGATTTTCGAGTAGAGCGTTCCTTGGAGGGGATCCACCGAAAATGTCGAACATTTCCTCGATCGACGCGTGTTTGGATTTGAAGGTGTCGTCGAGGTTGATGCTGCAGTTGGTGAAATGTTTAAAACGGCTGAAGATTGAATTAATGAATGTTCGCTTTTTAAAGAATCCTTGTTGTTTTCAACAATCGTCTTGTTGTGATACGAATTTCTAATTTGCTCGAAATTCATGCTCGCAAAGTCTGCACTGTCCTCTGCATCCCAAAGGTCTCTATTCAGTAATCTTTTGGTTTCAACCTCGTCGTAAAGCCTGCAATCGAGGAGCTGATACGTGACCTTTGCGTTCGAGTCGTGGTCAGCGTCCACGGCGGAGATGGAGATGATCGGTGTTCCAGGTGGAAAATTACTCGACATGTGGAAGGTGGAATTCAGATTGGATGGGAAAACAAAGACAGGTGAATTGTCGTTTTGGTCCTCAACGTGTACGTTCACATTCGAGCTTCCCGACAGTGGAGGCTTTCCACGATCTTCGGCAATGACGGTGAAGTAAAAGGTGGGATGGGTTTCTCGGTTGAGGAGGACAGAAGTGTGAATTGAACCGTTACGAGAGTCGATTGTGAAGAAGTTCGAAGTGCTGTCCTGAGTGAGTTGAACTGCTCATGTATTTCAGATCAACTTGTAGAAATTATCACCAACATTAACATGCACAACGTGCTATCATCATCTTATAACCGCCATTTCCTGACGAGTATTTCATTAAATCCAGTAACGGTTACTTATTTAAATAAATTTATATCTTATCAGACATATCTTCAAGGTTGCTTAATTTGAAGAAGAAAGGAAATAAATGAGTTACTTTGATTTCATTTTACGTCATCATTACTAAAACTCCATTCAGAACATTTTCAAACTTCCATAAATTCAATTTTCTATCTGGTTTTCAATCAATTTCATCTCTTTCTAATTCATCATTTCAGCGTAACTTCAAATGCTGAACAATTGAAGATTACTTAAAATTACTTAAAATTAATTATTGTGGATTACTTAAAGAGGGTGACCTCATTAATTACTCGTAAGTTATTCATTTATTCATGGGAATTAATATTCATTTTGAAGATAGTTGACAAGACATCTTTATTAACTAATGAATGTTATTTCCGATCTCCAAATTATTAATAATAATAACAAAAATAAATAGTAATAATAATAATAATAATAATAAATGTAATTATTATCGTCAACTTCATCGTCATCATCATCATGGTCATCGTCGTCGTCGTCATCGTCATAACAAGGTCTTGGAGTCGCACAGCAACACTGTCGGTAAGTCAATAAGTGAGGCCTTCCTACCAAGGTTGTAGAGAGCTTATGAAAGTTGCATTTTGAAAGAAGTGGGTCATTTCATAATTTACATCCTGCAGACTGATTTACAATTATTTTCTTAAATATGAGCACGTTACTGAAACAGACGTATTTGTAAGAATATTTGTGAAAACATATTTTGAGACTGGATTAAATAACGTAAAAAAATGATCAAAAGGACTTAAAAATGTCAACTGCCATCGTTAATTTATGCCGCACGTATTCACCTGGACGAGCGAGTAACGGATGTCCGTGTTGTCAGAGGCAAGATCGAGGTCCGTGGCAGATACATGACCGACGATTGTTCCAGGAAGTTGGTTTTCCAATATTTTGAAAATATAATTACTTTCGGAAAAAACGGGATTCTGATCGTTGACGTCATCAATTAAAATGATGACGTCAGCAGTCCCTGTGCGAGGTGGTTCCCCGAAATCAATCGCAAGAATCTGTGACATTGTGAAAGGAGGGAATCAATTGTTTGTAAATAAAAATTAAAACCAAAAAACCAAATCAACCTTGAAGTGAACTTCGACCACGGACTCTCTGTCAACGGGTTTAACAGCGTATATGTAGCCGTCATTTCGATCGACTGCAAAAGAATCTTTGCATTCAGTCGGTTCCCAGCCACTTTTGTCAATCTTGAAAAACACTTGACCGTTCAGTCCTAAGTCAGCGTCGGAGGCAGAAACGCCGAGTATGGGGTTGTTAGGAGCCACTTTGTTCTCCTGGATTCGTGCCGTGTAAATGGCTCTCGAAAAGACCGGGTCGTTATCGTTTTCATCGGCCAGCAACACCACCATGAACTTCACCGAAGTTTTTGGCGGCCTTCCTGAGTCCGAACATGCTACGGTCAGCTTGTACCCCTGCGGTGCACTTTCTCTGTCGAGATGTCCTCCCGTCAGGACTTGATATTCTGTTTCGCCGTGGTGCGGTGAGGATCGTCTTGAAAGGCGGAATGGAGTGAAATTTGGTTGCGGTGGTCCGTCATTTTGGAAGTCCGCCAACTCTCTGTGTTTACATGGAGCCGAACATTTTATTAACTCGGCTTTTTTGGAATCTCGAAAGGCTGGATGTTGCCTCAAAAGATTCAAATCCGTTGCGTTAATTTCTCCGACGAATCGTTTGTTGAATTTGCGCAAGAGAGAGTGGTTTTGGAGTTTCCTTCCATTTACGTCACGAGTGGCTTCCATTTGATCCAAAATGACGCAATCCACGGTTCCATTTTCTCCTCGGTCTGGGTCAACGACCGTGACCTGAGCCACGAAGGTTCCTGATGGGCTGTTTTCAGGCACAACTCCGATGACATCCTCGACGCCGTCAAAACTTGATGGCACTTCATCCGTGTTCTCGGTTGCTGCCAGGAGTGTGTTGATTGTTATTTCAGGCTCGTTGTCGTTCTCATCTTCCAGGTGAACGGTGACAGTGACATCTACAGGGTGAGAATCCGGACCTATTTAACGATAATATTTTACTATTTTGTAATTGCTTGTTTTTTTGGTTCAATCTAATTTACTTGGAATCTCAATTCTTTATAAACATTATTTTTGAAATATGATGATAATAACATTTTATATTTGTTTTATAATTTTATCTACGTTATATTATACTATTTATCTATTATTTACTCTGATAATTGTGAAAATAAAAGAAAATCTGGCAACCTTCGTCTTCAGCAGTGATGATGAGTTGATAAGCAGGATGAACTTCTCTGTCCAACTTTCCGACGACAAAGATTTGTCCAGTGAGTTGTTGATGCCGAACACGTGTCCATACAAGACCCTCGTCTGCGAAGTGAGATCGTATCTGATTCGACCGTTCATTCCAAGGTCGGCATCAGTCGCTCTGACTCGCGTAACTTCTGTTCCTCTGGGAGAATTTTCGAAGATGCTAGTTTCGTAAGTTTGATGCTCGAAAATTGGTTCGTTGTCGTTTGAATCTTGGACGAGAATTGTTATGTTCATGGAGTCCGACCTAGAAATATGAAGGGCGTTTGCTTTTCCCAGGAGGAAATATCTCCATGTTTTATTTAGCGCAAACAACTTGTGAATAATGCATCAGAAAGAAACTTGCAAACGATGACGGATGAAAAAGTAAAAAATTTGTTTGTCCCAAAAATACATTTCGCGTTCAACTCTTGTAATTTCGTGCAAATGTTTCAGCAATAAGGAAGTGTTAGATGATTGATGAGTTAATTTTTCGATGCAGACAGGGTACAATTAAGCAAGAAATTCTTCCTGACAGCCAGTCCGTTGCAATTATGAAAGCCGTCAGAAATGTAAAGCATGTAAGCATTGCTTTCAAAGGAGGTGATGAAATAAAAAGGAAACGTGTTTAAGATGAAATTTGACTAATTACGATTTTCCAAACGAATGCCACCTGGGAAGATAACAAGCCAATTTAGCGCTGTTTGCGGGTCAGCATGATTGAGAAAAACATAGTATTAATTAGAAAGTTATTAAATTTTCGCGATTGAAAAGATTTTTTGCGACATATTCTGTCAAATGAATTGACAGTTTTTAAAACTTATAAACGTGAGTCGATAAATCTGACTTTGGCACTGGTCCTCCATCGTAAGCTGTCAGTTGAAGCCAATGAACGTCCTTCGTCTCTCGATCGAGTTTTTCCCTCAGCAGGAGTCTCACCTCTAAAAATCCGTCCAACTTTTGCGAGGTGAGCAGACCAAATGTTCTGCTAGGAGTCAGACGAGAGAGTTTTTGAAGGTTGTATTCATGAGGATGTTGATCAGCAGTCCACTCCATCAACTCGTATCTCTTAACTCCGTACATGGGACTGTCTGGATCCATGGCTGGAGGTAGCAAGTAGGAGCTATTGATTGCAGATGACTCTAGGATGTTCAGTTGGATGGAACGGTCACTGAAGCTTGGAGAATTGTCGTTGACGTCCAAGACTTCGACTCGAGCCTGCCAAGCATTTCCAGTGGATAATGAACAAGCACTTCATTTCAAAACGTCAACAAAAGATGCCGGTTACTTTGATAATCCTGAAATGCTCATAAGGTTGGACGGATAAATCGAGAGTAAAAGAGCAGTTTTTCTTCGAACGACACGAAGGCAAAGATTCTCTGTCGACGATGCCCCTGGTCCACACCATGCCATCCTTTGGACCAACCGACAGGGGTATTGGGGGGTCGGTTGTGAACCTGAATTCCATGCCCTACATTTGTAATTTTACCTCAAATTAGTTTTCAATAAATTTGCCAATTTTTTACTACTTATTAATTAAATAAAATATGTATTACTTAATTGTAATAATTATAATTAATTTTAAAATACAAAATTAAATTTTGAAAATTTATATTAATAACTAAGTGTTTGTGATAAAAGTTCGGCTAACTTTAAAGTGTTCATTACATTCTAGTGATTTATTTGAACTAAAGAAATATTTTTAACATATATAATCTTCAACATTTGCAAGTACTCAGACAAAAAGCGATCAATAATTTTTAAATACGAGAAATTTTCTCTGAAATAATTTATAAATTGCACACCAATGGACGACACTTTATATTTCTTACTCTTCTGCATCTTTAAAACGATGTGACACACGAGGTTGCTGCTCTCCGACAACATGGATGAAATTTAATCGTGTAGAGTTGTGGGAAATAATTGATAATAATTGATCGATTCACCTGCAGTTGGTGTGAGGGCACGATTCTTCTTAGGCCAGAATCTGTAACAATATCACCGATCTTGGTTCCGATCGGGGAATCTTCGGGAATGGTGAGCAACACTCCAGTCTCCCGACTCTCGTACCCGATGGAGTTGGCGCTGCTTATTGTCATTGTTAGCATGAAGAATCCGATCATGCTTTGCTCGTATCTGCATTGGAAATCTAAACGTAATAAGTCATTACTGTCTTGTTCGTTGTTCGCGTAAATCTGCAATGCAACTCACGAAAACAAGCTGCAGCAAATAAATAGCAAGTGTAGAGGTTGGATGCGAAATAAAAGAACAAATTATAAATTATAAATATTACAGAAGAACTTCAAAGGATTGAAAAGTAGACACAAATATTCAAATTATCGAGGTTTTCCTCAAATTGTCGTCATAAACACCGTCGAAGGCTCGTAAATATTCTCTTCGAAAGTATTTTATTTATATATAAATGATCGAAATATTACCTGGTTGTTTATTATATATGCACCGCCGCTAGTTAATATTCATTACGTAAATTATATTAACAATAATAATAATTAGACCGATCGAGAAAGGTTGCTGCAAGATTAAACTCATTAAATTGATTTCGATTAAAATCGATGACGAAACACGAATAAGTCGTGAGGAAGTCGCATTTTTGAAGCCCGTGAAAGCGTTGTCGGTCGGTGTGGCATGGTTTCAGGAAATTTGAAAAACATTTAAGACTTGCTAATCATTTCCAAGCAGACGAAATTACATAAGATTTGCCTTTTTCAGATTTTTGATGAAAACCACCCGGAGCGTGGCCTCTTAGCTGTAATATTATTGCGCACAAATTGGTCGCCTTGGAACTTGCTCTAGTTGATGACAGGCGTCTGCGTAAACAAGTGATGGAAAGTCATGGAACAGCGGAGGAATTGCTGGATGTATCTGACAAGCACGTGGATTTTTCCATCTGGAGGAAATGGATTCAATCAAGTGTACATTAGAGAAGTCGCATTTTGATTAGGTGGGATGCCGAGTTATATTGTCTTTTGTGGCTTCTTTTTTAGGTAAGTCTTCAGTTCGCCACTTTAAATTCGTATTTTCTCGGAAATGTTTTGGACTTTTTCTAAAAGATTGAATTATCGAAAAGCCTGAAACATCCATGTAAATAATTTTGAATTTAATCAATTTTAAATCTTTTTATGGACAGGTCACCTGAAATTTTAATTAAATTTTTCAAGAAATTTCACGACATTCTTCTGAAAGAAGAATATAGTCCAGAAAACTTTCGAAGCCTTTAAAGTCAGACACTGTTATGAATGGAGGGAATTCTTGAAGCTGGTGCTCGAAACTTGTGATTGTGTTATCGACTGGGTTCGTGATCAGATTGGCTGACCGCAGCACTTAGGAAGACTGCCAGGTTCTGCTGCTTCACACGTTTTCCCAACCACGGGTCATTTGTTCCAAGCGTTAAGTGTTTGTTCAGAGGAAGGGTTCTTCCCACAAACATGCATGAGAACTTTCTCCTTGCTCAACGTTTGCATTAGCTTCATTCTGTTCTGCGCCATTCATTTTAACAGCCATATTTTTTCTTTTGTATAATTTAACAAGTGGTGAATATCTTTCAGAACTCGTGTGCACGTTGCATGTGTTATCATCATTATTATCATAATATCGTCATCATTAATATAACTATTGTAATTATTAATAATACAATTATAATACAGTAAAATTAATAAAAATATAAATATATAAAATTAAAATAATAATATTAAAAATTATAAAAGTTATATTCATTTATTATTAATTGTTTATATAACTTAATTAATTAAAATAATATTAATATAACTATTATTATTATTATAATGTTTTAATAATAATAACAACGTTTTCAGTTACGAAACTTTCAGAAGTTCAGTTGCAAAACACTGGAAGGTTTTGATTTCGATCTCTGGCCATTTAAAATGCTTTGTTAAAACATTCACGATCTCCGACCATCCTTCACCGCATTTACTCTGATAAGCAAACAAGGCGCTCGTATTAATCAAGTCTTAAAACTTTGAAATGTTTTTCATCACTTCACTCTTTTCCTGTTCAATTCATCATAAATCCGTGCACTGGTCTCCGATTAAATGATGAAATGTAATTATGTCTTCGAGTTTAAAAAGAATAAAAATGGAGAATAAAATAATTGAAGTCATCGAAGCTGTGATGGATGACTGACAAGGGATAAAACTTGTTTGTCTCCTACAAAGCTCCTCCACTTTTGCTGCCACCGTTAAATCCACTTATTACCGTCCGCACGACTCTTCATAACTTTCTTCGCAACTTTTGAAGGTAGAATTAATCAAGACCATTTCTGAGAACAAGCGATGCATTAGACGCTGTCGTACATCAAAGCGTTTGTTATTGCTTTATACCTTGCCACGTCCTCTTATTGGCCCGACAAGTCCTGCGTCAGGAGATTTTGACATGTCATCCCCAGGAGAAGAACCTGTCTCTTCATTACAAGTTTCCAGAACAAGCGCCATTATGCGCACTCGAATCCATTACGGAAGCTATTTGTTAATCGCGGAGGCTGTTAATATTTCAGCGCAGAGTGCTTCATTCTCACATCAACCGTGCATCTGACTGAATTGCAAACAGCCATCACGAGAAATAAGATGCATCAGGCAGCTTCTAATGCCAGTCTCACAGTCGACATTATCTTCGCTGTCACAACAATGCATTATCAGCGTGTTAGAATGTCATCGTCATCATAACGGATGAGTTTTTTGCTTGGAAAGGAGTTCTGGATGGATGTGTTTCAGGAGATATTTCATTTTATTTACTTTTTAATGTCCAAATAATGAAAATAAGTTGCCGGTTGGTGTTTTCATTCTCAATGGAAAAAAATGGTTATAAAGGACATCGTGTTGCCGAAAGATTACAAAGGTGATTGGGAAATAAATGTTTAATCTTTTATGGGTGCCACAAAAAATTTAATTTTCGCAAAATGTTTTTGTAAAATTTTGATCCATGAAAGGCATTTTGTAGAACTTTCATTTTTTGTTATTAATTAAAAAAACCCACTTCGTAACCACTTCAAGTCACAAAAAGAAGAGCCATTGGAAAGGTTAAATAATGCATGAGAAGCAATTTATGAGGGATTTCAATGGATCTTGAATGCTCAAGTAATTCCTCTCCCAAATTCTTCGCATGTTTTGAAGCAACGACAATAATGTAATGGAACACTCGATGTTTTGAAAGCTTACACAACAACAATAATGTAATGGAACACTCAAGAACAACATGGATGAAACTTTTAAGATCTAATAGATCCCAAGGGTGGATGGGCGATGGAGGCATCAAAAGTTTGGTGAAAGTGCTACTGGCGTGGCAGGTTATTGTGCGGAGTCCATTTATGGCGGCTTTAAGGAAGGTCGAAGAGACTCGGTTCAGTGATTTCATGTTTGAGTAGCAAAGCAATAAAAGAACGCCACTGGACATGCGCCAATAACGTGCAGCTCCTTGGAAGTATCACAGCCTATGACTTTGCATAATCCTCTTACGTCCTCCTACGTTCACAATCCTATGCTGAAACTTTTTTTAAGAAATACATTGATTCCATTGAAGGCATTCTCAAGCCATAAATATTAAATTATTTCTTATTTGTTTCGTAATAGGAACTGAGAAAGAAAATTCACGGAGAGTCGTTGAATGAGAACTCGCGGGAACAGATGACTCGATCCTTTTTTCTGCTGCTTCAACGGACACCAAATGTTGCAGGAATGTTGTGTCGTCTTCATGAATATTTGTCGTTGCTGTTGTTTTTTAAATCCAGTCCAGATCTTAAGTGTTGTTCTCTTAACGAATACTTGGCATCTTCACTCGAGGGTCCTGTGATCCATCGAGCAGTTGTGTGGAAAATAATAATGATAATAAATTGTATCCAATTGGATTAAATTGTCTCGTAGAACGCAGATTGATGGCGTGTTGTGGAGAGTCTCATTCACTTCATGCTCCTCTTGTCTTCCTGGAAACTGCTCTCAGCATTCCATGTTGCTCGAGAGGTCACAGATTATGCCGCCACATCGTCCTAAGGTTTACCTTGCTCTTTAATGGAGACACACAAATGAAAATATTTCCTATGCTCGTCCGACTAATACAAGAAATGAATCCCATATTTTCTGTTCAAAATTTAACACTTCTATAAATAGATTTCTTTAATAAAATAATAGCTAAAATGAACTTGGGTTTTATTTCTTTTCAAAATAATTTTATTCAGAATTTATGCAAACATTTGGAAAATGTAACGATACATAATCAGCCAAATAAACATTTTTCTCATACCAAGCAGAGCAGATACTTCCGTTGTGAATGTTCCATGAAAATAAGAGGGAGACGTTTTATGTATAAAAGCAGAAGCTAAATGATTGTGACATCCTCTGGAACTTCGTATGTCAGGAACATGATGATGATCATCATCACACAAATAATTGTCATCATCATCATCATCATCACAAGTGACGTGAAGTGAAGTAGGAAATTGTAAAATTGATTCCATTTTCTTGGGTCTTCATCAACTTTTTATGACGGCAATCACGTGATCATCTGTCTCCATTCGATATCACGTTAAAGCCTTTCATGACCGCTCGAATCTAACATTGACCAATTGGAAGAACGTATGTCGTCACGTGAGGCCAATTGACCGGAAGTTGATGAGTGAATCGTCACATGACATCTCTATTAAGGCAATAATTTATGACATCTCTTTTCAGGCATAATTTTTAATAATTGCAGTTGTGAGTAAAAGTTGGACCAACACGTGTTTCAAATTGTATTTGTGCTGACGAATTGTCACTTGCACGGGAGGATTAAGCGGGAAGATGGCAGGTACTTTGCACTCCTTCAAGAAATAAATGTGTTGGCGATTGAATGAAAACCTAACAAAGATTTGCCGACACAAATGTACGACGTTTTAATCCCGTTTCGAAGCATTAAGTCTCTTTCTCACCAGGGTGATGATGATGACGATGACGATGACGACGACGACGACGACGGCGATGACGATGACGATGATGATGATGATGATATTTGTTTCACTGTTTACAGCCTCATGCTGTGGTCGACCAATTGAAAGTTGCTCAAATAGTCGTAAATTGTTAGGCAGCCGATGTTCTACTTCGTTACTATTTTCGTCTCAAATAAAATTAATGTTACAGTGTTTACAACACTTTAACATCTCAAAATAATTATAATTTAATTAAACAATTATTTGGAATAAACATATAAATAATTGTTTTTAATTTTAAATTGATTGAAATTTGAAAACTTCAAAATCCTCTTAGAAAAGTGAATTCGCCAAATGAAGAAACCTCAAAAAGAAATTATGAGCCTAAGTCCTAAAAACAAATATGTTTTCGAGAATTTCTGTTATTATTAATATTACTATCTATTATTTTAAAATTGTTAAAACTAGAACTTCCAGCGGAATATAAGGAATGATCGGTGGCAAAATAAAAGAGATTTTGATTGCAAAATGAGATTGCATCTGAAAAAATCTTTATTGTAATTGTAAATAACAAAAGATTACAATTACGATTACAAGATCTTTATTTCACGCACAGGAAAAAATAAAAAAGTTGTAATAAATGACGATCACAAGAAAAATGTTTAAAACATATTTCTACGTTGCTAACTACTTTTTCGTTCATCATTTACATGATTTCTTTCAAATATTCCTCTAATTTAAGTGTTTCGTATATAATTTAAGTGCGCTTCATGAATAGGACCCAGTTACGTTCTTTGACGATGACTTTTGTGTGGGAATCACTCAGGTCAGTATTTTACTTAATGTCCCGAAAAGCATTGGATTTATAGATTTATCAATTTTATTGAACTCAGATGCATATTTCGCCCGGATTTCAGAAAAATCTGAAAATGCTCAAAATTACCTGAATCAACCACAAGCACAAGAGCATGCGTCTTCATATTTATTAAAATCATTAAATTATAGATTATAAAATAACCAAGTATCCATTTTATCTCCTTTTTTTTAGTAATTAACTCTCGGACTCTATCTTTTAATTAATTTGGGACAAGTTTCAAGCTTTTTCTATCCAGTTCTTTCCAGGCCTAACTCGAAGCCTCTTCGTGAAAATTCGTGAACACTGAACCTTGGTTATCATTCAAGTACATTTTCCTAGCAAGAAATCCCCACATTTTCAATGAGTTCAAGTCTGGAAGGTTTGTGTCCATCTTGAAGTGCGTCGGGGAGCATTAATATCAATTTTAATTTACGTGATTAAATGTAATATTGAGTTTCTAAATATTAATTCTAATAATAACCATAATTATGATCCAATTAACACAACCTTAAGCTTGTGACTATTCCAATAAATATTTCATAAATCCGTTGGATTTAGAAAGAAGTAAAACTGCATTTCTACTGTAATTTGTGTGAAAAAATTTGTAATTTGCTGACCTGTTTTTTGAACCGTCCTTCTGTGAGTAGCATTAATGATGTGTCATCAGATGATGACATATTCAGATGATGGTTAAGAACTTATTGAAAATCGATTACATTAATATTAACTGTTATAATACTGTTGCAATAATTATAAATAACATATTAATAATAATTCTAAATAAGACATTCACAATAACAATTCTAACGACACTAATAATAAGTCTTAAAATCCAGTGAGCCTTGAACTCCATGATTCCATTACGTTGAGATAGTTCACATTTACTCACTTAATGTCAGCTGATCCATTTTTTTTTAAATCTGTGAATATTTTCATTGCTTATTTAACATAATTAATTTAACTAAATAAGTTAATTGTCCAATTATTAACCTAATTATATTAATGTCATAATGTTGCTATTAATCTTATTATATTAACCTAATTAGCATTAATTGTCTCATCGCATTGTTGTATTGTATCTCGGTGGTTGACTGACAATTGCATGGCAGTTACACCTCAGAATACTGCCTAACCCGGCAGAGAATGAAAACTCAGTCATTAGCGCGGCAAACAAAAGCGACTCGGGAACTAAATAACGGCTCTGCCAGCCTCGAAGACATCAAATGGATCCACAGACTTCCACGGACATCCATCACTTGCAGGGCACTTCCAGTTGGATCTCTTCGCTCAGAAAATTCGATCAATTCTCAGTTCTCGATTTGCTTGAATGAAATAAATTGCTTTTTCCATTTTTCCACTAAATTATGATAAAATAATTTGTCATCTGCGAAACTCTCCCCCATCCGAAAAAAAAGGGGATTAAAGATCAGCCATCCGTATTTAACAATTTCATTTCAACTCTCAAAGCATGAAAATCTGACATGAAATGAAATGAAAATGTCTTCAAATGGTCGCTTCATTAAAGCTGTTATCGTCATGCAGATTGAATTTTAAAAGTCAATCAGTCAACAAAGAGAAGCGAAAGTCCATATGGGCGTACAAGAAGCAAATATTTGCAGCCAGGGAATGAACACGAGAGGTCAGCACCCTGTGATTCGTTATTTTCACCCACACCTCGTTTCAGTCACGCAAGTAAAGCAGGAATTAAATTGAAGGAAACTTTAGGAGATGGAAATTTTAATTAGAAACAAAAATGGAGGAGGAAGTAATGAAGAGATGGTTGAGATGAGCCAAGATTATTCTGAGTCGAGTTTTCATGGAGGTGTTGCACTCGTTTTAAAATGCGGTGCCGCGTGAAGAATAATTCTGATGAGTCAATCAAGCCACACGAGCGTTGTTTGGTGGACAAAATTGTTTCTTCCTTGATAATTCTCTTCAACATTCCCGTCTGTTCGAGAATCAAGATAACCAGCGATGCTATCGGACATGAATTTATGTGTGAGTGCTGCTACTGCCAATAAAACAAACAGAACGAAAGCAAGTATCAATCAGCATTGTTTACACCTGGTGAAATGATAAATCAATAATGGAGTTAATGAAACCTCTGTTGCAAAGGCAAGGATTGTTGCATTACAAATGGTTATTTTATGCGTTTATTCTTTCGAAAGAAGTTAATTTAACCAAAGACGCGTTCACTCAATTTGTCACTGAGAGTTTCTTTGGTCAGAACAATTTCTCGCGAAAAAAATTTATTCCTCAGATGCGGACTTATGTCGTAAACCAATCTGACGCAATAATGGCCTCTTCCCTCTCTTCCAATTTTCCAACAGGCTGTTTGCTTCCTTTCGTGAACAAACAATTGTTTTTAGATTTTCCGACGACCGTCAAATCATTAAGGCGCTGAATAATCAACTAACTAAACCAATGAATATGAAACATTCTTATTCGTCAGAAGTTCGAAGGTCGACGTCATTTACTCCAGGAGATCAACTGTACTTACGATGTAATGTAATCCCAGTACATCGGTGTATTTTTGTTTAAATTGTGGAAAGTGAAGTGATTTTGAAATTGATGTGCTTGTGTTAAACTTCATGGTGTTCACGTAAATGATGTCCGAATGAATGGGAGGAATGTTTATATTTAAAAGTGAACATTGATTGAGATCGCATGTTCTCCTCAACTTTAAATTTAATCACATGGTAGCTCAGTTTTGATTCACGGGTGCATCTCCTCATCCCATTAAAAATAAGTTGGAATTTATTACTGCATACGACAAGCAGATAATAATTTCTTGCCCTGAAACTTCCATACGGCGAGGTTCAAACCCTTTGTTAATATTTATGTTCAACAAACCACTAACTTTCCTGAGTTAGTAAAGCTTCGTGAATTCAAAATCCAACTTTTATCCTCCGTTATTTCATCAAGCACATTCAAGCACTGTGCATGCGGGTGAACTCATAACTCGTGATAATTCGATTGATATGCGCTTTATTATGGCGTCGTTTCATTGCGAGAATCTCGACCTAGGAGATCTTCTGGAGAATTACACAAAAGAAGGTCAGCACAGTTTGCATCGTGTTCTCATAACTACAACTTCTTCTATTCAATTACATCAATTCGCCGAAAACACATTAAGAAATGAACAATATAGAAGACGATCAATAAACATTGCAAACATTGTGCAAATTACTGCCAACATAAATAAACTCACCTCTTCGAGTGTGCTTTGGCTTCATGTGTTCCAACTCATGGAACTCGCCGAAATTCCGACATGAAAGAATTGCGAACACAAAGAAGGCTTCATAGAAACAAACACATCATTCTCCCCTTTTTTATTATTACGCTCACTTCCGCTCTGACGATTGCTGAGATCTCGCGATCGAAGTCCAATCTCACGAGAATTGTACAGCACTGACTCGACGGAAAGCAAACCCGAATGAAATTGAGAGATGTGGCAATGGAGAGTATGAAGTTGATGATGACGATGTTAACGGTCCATGCACCAAAAATTAAATTCTCCACTTAGTCTTCCACTGGTCATCCATTTTTTGCTTACCTTCGGAACACCTTGCCCGACCAACTTAATTTTCCTGTTATTTCCTTTTTTCTTTTCTTTATGAGGCCTCGAGTGGCGGCAATGCCTAAAAGATGTTTCTGATGCAACGCAAAGGAGAAACTTTGAAATAAAGATCAAAGAGTCCACTGATCAATGAATTACACTTTCTATCAATTTGCAAGCAGAAGTCACCATGGACTCACATCTGCTCAATTCCTCCTCCTGTTTTGGATACATCCTCAAAAGACCACAGTTTTTGACTAATTATAAATTTATTCACGACATATTTTATTTCAAATCTCATAAATTTAATTTAAATGTTTCAATTTATTCGTTTAAAAATTATATCTACATTCTTGTATGCCTCCACTCAAACTGCTCTGATATTCGCTTAGTTGGCAGGCACTCATTAAAATTAACGTTCATTTTATAACACGGAAGATTACAATATCCTCCGTCAGGTTTGTCAATCCTTCTATAAAGTCCTCAGTAGTCATAAGCCAACTGAGCTAAAATTAACAGTTGTCGAAAACCCAAGAAGCTATGTACGAGTTCACGGAACTACTGGACTACTCGAGTAGTAGCAATGCCAGGATTTAGGCCTGGTCGGGATATGCCTCTGCACAGGGGCTCCACCAACCTAAAAACCTTTTTTTACTTATCTGGATTGGAGGCAACATGACTGGCGCAGAGGCTCTGGGGTCCACCACCATACTGCAGAGGGGCCTCCAACTGGGTAAATCCGGTGCTGATTAGTCGTGCAAATACGTGTTCAATAAAAGTAATAGAAATTAACAATATGTACCCTCTTTCAATTAATTTCATAATCGTTCCACCACCAATCACGATAATCGTGGGAAAATCATTCACCAACCATTGGAAACATCCTTTACTTCGAAAGCATGTCAGAGTCTGAATTAGCGTTTTTTCTTTTTGGCTTACCGCGATGATAACGGACGCGGAGTTTTCCTCCTTTCGGTTGCTGCTCAACCCGAAACTGCCTCCGAATGGACCAAATAATGTAATATCATTTAAAACCTATTGGCGGAGAGTCGCTTTGTGGTATTCATTTCAAGTCAACATCGTATGTTGTCATCAATCAAGATCTTCAACCGCGTCAACCCACCAATGCCATGCAAACTGAAACACCTGTCAACCAACAAGCAGAAGCTCTCTTTTTTCCACCAGGTGCCAATTAATAAGTCAAGAACTTTTGATATCAACAAAGAACTATTCACTTTATTATTGACTTTGCTGAAGCACATTACCAGTGCTCGGCCTCGTGGAAAGTGCACGTCGAAGCAAAACGTCACTGAAGCAGTAAGCTGCAATAACATCAAGTTTCACTGCAATGACGTCGCAGCTATGCGATTGATTTTAATCAGTGGTACGACAAATAAAGCAACGATTTAGTCAACAAAAAAAGATGAAACATCAGACAGACATGAAAGTTTGAGACTTTGTGGCCCAATTCAGTGAGTTAAGCTTTAGCAAGAGCAACAACTGTGAAGTTCAGATTTGTGGGGTCCCTCTCCATAAATTTCTTCACCACTGCAACTGAATCCTGAAATGGAAGAGGCAAAGTTATGATAAAAACAGGTAATAACAAAATATAATGCTTCAAAATACTCATCACGTATGACGGCATTAAGAGCATTTTTGCACGACATTTCCGTGCCCGTCGCTGTTTTTTATTGTTCGCGATCGACAGGTCGGTTTCCGTTCGCTCGTTCGTCGCCGAAGATGTTTTCGACGATCGTCCGAGTCATAAATAATGCATTCAAATATGCTAATAATATGGTTAAAATCTTTTGTTGCTTTGGTTCTGTTATGGATGACCCCTCAACCTTTTATGTCTTTGGCGAATTTCAGAACAAAGTCTCAAATTTTTTGAACCAAAACAGCTGAAAGACAGGATTAAAAAAGTCACCTCTAAAAGCGTTTCCTCTGTTGTCGGTCCGTGACTCACGGGTCCGTTCCTACGACCATCTGCAACGCAAACTCAATTAATGAACATCTCTGTGAATGTCATCAAACCAAACTACAGCGATTAAAAATATATGCCCACATCTTCAGCAACATATAACGATTCAGAGTTCGATCAGCAGAACTTTAAGAGCACAAAAATAATGCACCTTAAATAATAAACACATCTCCTTAACATGTTTTAGGCGTCTCACAAAAACTTTATAACTGATTAAAAAGCGGCTTGTTGGAAACACTGGCAATTTATGATATCGCTGTGCTGATATCGCAATTTATGATATCCTAACAGTAGAAAAAAATGAAACCGAATTCATTTCATAATTTGGCAATGTTTCAACGACTCATTTATAAATTAGCAAATAAAATATATTTATTCTGATAACATGAGGATTGGCCCAATTAGGTGCATTCCTGCACTAAGCATTATATAACACGTTGGCAACCCAGCCTTAAACAGCCCGTGCCAACCTTTACATAGGGGTGCCATACAAATGCTAGAGCGATTGAAAAGAGCCTTCGCATCCAATTCAGACAGAATTCGTCAAGACATCTAAATAATATAAATACAAATCCCGTAGAAAAAAGGTATAATACCGAGTTCATAAAGAGTTCCTCCGTAATGAATGAAAGCTACAAAATGGAGATCAACCTTTTCATGTCTTGATGGCACCTGTTTAATAAAGTAAACAGTAAATCATTAATTTTAAGACATGTGAGATGATCAATGGAGAATCTTCAAAGAAGAAATAACACCTAAAAATATTGAAGCAATAAAAGCTGACTGACTCTAGTCTGGCCTTCTTTTGCCACCTCCTCGTGCACCTCTCCGAATGCCTACAAATATTTCACCCGATAAATTCACTAGCCGCTCGGCAATCGCTACAAAATTGTCGTTATCTCTAAATTTCTTTTAATTTTTTAAGCAACGATAAGCACGAAGAAATCAATTAGACCGAATCTGATTCTAGAAGTTTGCCTCTTTCTTGAGGGGTCATGTTCTTTGTGTCCCCCAAAAATTTGCTGAGATGTTTCTCTTCTGATGTAACAAAATTAAACAAAATGTCATTCTAACAAAATTCTAAGACGAGATTTCCTAAATATTACTTACTGTCAAAACCAAGTTGGTTAGCATTGTTTAGAAGAGCATGTATGAGACCAATAGTCCCACAAGCATTTCCTATGCTTTGCCTGATAAAATACACTTCAGGTGCCTCTACTTCTTTCCCTATTGCAGTACTTTGACTCTAAGAAATATTTTAAATCTTATGAAATCAACATTCCAAAAAAAACAAAGTAAATTTAACTTTGCATATGCAACAAAATGAATGAATTATTTCAAAAATGATAAAAATAAATAATTTAATGCACAGAAGAAAAACTATCTAAACAAAAAAAATGCAAGCAAACTGAAAACCTGTACTGAGAGAGGAAATAAAAGCAAAACAGCCACAACTGGTCTTGGAATCAAAGATAACATTTCTTGTTCAAATGTAAACACATCAACAAACTCCCAGTCCTTTTTCACACCTAACTGCCTAAGATACTAGACAAAATTTGAAGGAAACACATTAAAAAAACAACATAACAAAACATAATGCAAAATAATATGTTAATGACTGCACTAAAAGCTTATATAAACTGATTGACTTGTCATCACATTCTTCTCAAACCTTTTGCTCAGGGCACAGAAGCAAAAGAGCAATGACTGGCCGTTTTAGGGCTTTAAGACCCTCTTCGGTCAAATCATATATGTCATGAAACGACCATTCATTGGAAACCCCAAGTTTCCAGGCATACTAGCATTTTTGTTAATAAAATAAAGATTAGTGAGGCACAAAACCTTACTTACTTTAAATATATTACAATTATTCTAATAATTTATAATTACGAAAACCATTAACACTAGATCAAAGTTGATAAAATTAATGTGAAAACTGTTACCTTGTTCATGACCTGCACAGAAAATAAAACGAATTTAGTAACTTTAGTGTATGCATGAACAAATTTCCAAATATAGTAACCTCAGGATTTGATTCTAACGGTAACCATCTAGTTTGGCTCATCGTGCGTTTCTAATCACTAAAAGCTCCGTCCCCAGACAGCCGACGGCAGATCGATTCTGACGAGCAGTCTCACTTTTATCTATAATAAACCCTAAATTAACATAGATTTGAATATTAGTCAGTTTTACAAAAACGTTCACATTTTCAAAACTTCAAGATTATAATTTTTTAATTTATGATAAATAAATACACATATGCCATTACTTGCAAAATCAAGGAATATGCGGGTTCACCACAAATTTCACCACTAGGTTGTTCTACATTAAATTGTTATTATTTTATTACTAGCTGAACTTGATGCCGAAATAAGTCTCTCAAGTAACCCTGTGGCACTAAAATAACCGATAAAGTTCATTTACAACGCGATTTAGTAACACGATGTAATTAGAATTTCCAAGATTGTCTAACGACTACTAACGCATTATATTTGGTCACAAAGATTCATTAAACACAAATTTTCTTTAGAAAACTCATCTAATAATTTGATCGTTTCTCAATAAAGCCAACCCTGGAAAAGCTTAAAACATACCAAAAAGCATGTATAACCCACACTCTGGTTGATCACATTTTAAAACATTAATGTTACTCCCAAACTCTGGTCACATTAAATTTACTTGTATAGATATCCAGCTGCATTTCATAACATCTAATTTGGATATGCAAGTAATTTGTGTGATAAAATAGCAGGAAGTCTGTTTTAATAAAATTCCCTTTAAAATTTTATTACATCAGTAACATTCATGAGTCAGCCTCTGTGCCCTTGGTGGCTCTGGTGAAAATCCATTGAGAATGGTGCTTCTCAACAAGTCGAATCAAACCTAATTAAAAAATTTGGCATTTTAGCTCATGAACCCATTATTAAAAAATGTAAATTAGTGTTACCTTTCTGCTGGAGTTCCTGAAGGGCAAACCTAGCCAACGAAGCCCTGATCTTTAACCTTTCTGAGACAACAGATGGAGTGATCAGCTTATAAGAAGGCACCTCCTTGTACAATTTGTCATAAGTAGCCTTGTCAAACAACACCAAATTGTTCAATTTATCCCTGACTTTTCCCTTAGACCACTTCTGCAAGCACAAAACGAAATGTGATGTAACCGCGTCCTACACTCAAGGTTGGGAGAAATTACCTTCTTCTTAGCCTTTCCTCCGGAGCTTCCCTCCTTCTTTTTGGCTGGAGCGGCACTTTTCCCCTTTTGTTGCTGCTGCTTAGGCGGCTAGAAAAAATTAATTTAGTTAAAATTTGTAGTTCAAATAAATCGGAAACGAAATTAACTATAAACTATTTGAAAGTGGAGCAACGGGAACCAACCATCTCTCAACACGCACGTACTAAAAAGGAAGTAGAACATTGTTGTTAATCGAAGGTGCACAGATATGAAACTTTTAAAAGATGAAATATTTTTATGTTTAAATTATTTTTGTTATATTTTAAATTTAATTACGCAATTAATAATTTAAACCATTGTGTATTACACTTAATTCTAAATGTTTCTATCTCTAACAAATCTAGCCATGAATATTAGTTGCAAAATCATGCATAGGGATGGCTCTAGTACATAATGTATAATTTATTTTTAAATTTTATGTTATTAAAATGACTATTGTAAATCATTAATCATCCCTAACATCTCGGATTCGAACAAGACGAACAAAAAAAAAATCGGTCATGAACCGTTTTGTTTACACCTTTATGGTGATGAGCCCGAGTGTGGTTTTGCTAGCGCATGTTCTAATGAAACTTCAATTCCACTAAAACAAAGAAAAGAAGATATACTTCAAGAAGACTTTAATAGGTCTTAAAAAGGAGTGGTTTTATCACACAGACAGTCAACCTAAACCAATATAAATTAATGTTAGATTATCCAAACGATTGACAGATGCTTTTCAATGCAGATAAATACTCCATTATGCATATGAGATGTAGAAATGCAAAAGTGGAATATGAATTTGGAGGAAGCTTTTTGGAATTTGCAAAAAAAGAAAATAGAGTACTTGGAATGATAAGGAGAACAGCAGTAAGTAGAGTTAAAGATGTAGTTCGGAGACTGCATAAAGTATTGGTGAGACCACATCTAGAGTATTGCATCCAAATTGGGAATCCACATTTGAAAAAAAATATGTTGGAAGGAGTGCAAAGAAGGACAACCAGGATGATAAAAGGATTAAGAAGCTGAGTTATGAGGAAGGATTAAAAAGGTGTCAGATGACTACTCTGGAGAAGAGGAGAAGCAGAGGGGACCTCATTGAGTCTTTCAACATTTTTTATCGGGGAGGGAAAGCCTTTTGTCTCAATAGTTTTTTCAAAGACACAAAAACTGCTTCTACTAGTGATTGTAAGTTATATTTAAAGCTTCCGGAAACTCAAAAAATTATTTCAGCACAAAGGCGGTTTCCCTACGGACTAAATTAGAAGAGGATGATATCCATGTGGATGCAGTAGATAAATATAAGATAATATATAATATAATAATATAAGTAAATATGGATAATAGGAATTAAGAGTGGTTATTACATAGATCTTGGTCTTCTTAACCACTATAAATAACTATGTTGTGTTAAGGCTGAGGGCAGCTTTCCTCAAAGCAAGAAGGTTTCAAGACTGTGAAATCCAGCTGATATAAAAATAAGTTTTAATTAAGTGTCCAAAAAGTTGCCTTTTGAATGCATTGCATCTGAGAATTGCTGTCTAATATATTTGATATCTTATGTCTATAAATGAAAGTGCAACATCCGATGATCATTCAAAGTCTGGTTGAAGAAGACCCAGATGTTGATGCGTTTTACAGACTCACAAGAAGACATTCAAATGTTTGCTTGGATATCCAACCCAAAGCTCGTCTGTACCTCAATCCTTCTAAAACATTCTCCCTTCAATTCACAAAACATCCTTTTCCACCAGAGGGCTTTCTAGGGATTGCTTTTACCATCAACTGTGACACATCAAGCCATGGGCATCTTCAGGTCCTACAGGTCTCAGCAACTCATGTGGCTCATTAGACACAAACTTGCATTGGTCATGCAACATTTTATCAGAAGAGGAATGGTCACAACCTTTTGATGGACTTTGGAACAGCAGTTTATGCTGTATTCAAAAGTGGGAACTTTTAAATACTCTGAAATCATGGAAATGTTCTTCAAAGAGTTTTGAGGAGTTCATCTTGGAACTCAACAGAGTTGTTGTTGATGGTGGATTTTGGAAAGAAGATTATGACCTGGTACAAGCCTAGTTAGCTGATCTCAAAGACATTGACAGTTCACCACTTGATCAAGTCATTGCAGACATATTTGTTATCAATGTTATGAACTATAATTGGTTGCCTCGTTAAGTACAAAAAACAGGTCTCACACTTTATGCCAGAGAACAAATGACCTAAATAACAAGCACTGTCATAGCATACACGATGATATCATCTTTGAAGTCATGCGTAGTCAGTGCGGACTTCCGACATTGAACACATGGAAATTACTGAGCAGCAATTTGCTGGCAAGCGTTGCTCTTGCTGTCAGCATTTTTTTGGACGTGGAATCATCTCTAGGCTTGCCTATGAAGCGCTTTACAGACTTCACTTCCATAATATTGTTTATTCCGGGGACAATGACGTGCCAACGAAATTATCGAACGAATGGAAAGTTACACCAATAAACTTAAAATATGATGAATTATCCAGTCTCTTGCTTGCATGGCTGCATGCTTCTTGAACCTAAATGTGAAAAGCTTTCTTCATTTGAGTGGCAGCTTGTACTCCAACGTCATATCCGTTTAGAAAGGAAGACATTCTAAAAAAAATATGGCTACCATAACATGTTTGCACATTTACAAGCAACAAGCGTTATGTCCATTAGGTTAAGACAAAGCAAAAAAAGTTCTCTATGGCATCATGGACCTCAATTTCAAGGTTTGGTGAGACTACAAGCTCGATTGAATACTGCCCAATCAGAAGACCAATGAATAATAATGAGATATATTTAATTAAGATTACTTGAAAAGTAATTTTTTTTTTTATGTGTTTTTTATTATTAGAATTTTTTTAAATTTGTTAAAATAAATGTGTATGAACTTAAGTTTTATGTCTATCTTTGATCTCGCCCATCTGTTGCATCAGAATACATAGGCAATGACAAACCAAATAAATATTATTTGAGTGTTGGCCAATTGACGGGCAAAAGCCATCTCACAGGCAACGACCTTTTGTATCTAACTCCGTCAATAACCTTACCCTATCCCTACCTCATGACCCTGGAAATCTCGGTAGACTGACAAAAGTCGTTGCCATATTATTTGTATTCCAGCTTTTATTTGCTTAATCATGATCATGTAACAGGTAATTCCTACTAACCACTTGAAAATTTATACTTCATATTTTGTTTGCTATTTATAATTTGTCTATATTAGGTAATATTTAATAAATTTTACTTTAATCATGTAATATTCATTCGTCTTCTGATTAGCGATTCGTTTTTTTCGAGCTGACGGGTGTAAATGCACGTTACATTCGGATACATTCAGATCCGGGATTTACGAACTACAGTAGAAAACATACTGATCAAAGCAAACGACCAAAACTTTACGCTTCAAATTAATATTAATTTAAATATTAAAAAAAATTTATTCTAAAATAAAATAGTTGGCACTTTTTGTAGGTAGCAATGAAGTCGTTGTCTTTTCAATAATAATAATCGTTATTGATAACTTATGCTTCCTTCAGTAATATTTATTTAAATATTATTCTATATGTTTTACACACATTTTAATATAACCGGATGAAAAATAAATGTTTTAGGCGGTAGAATTCCGCTATGTATGTCGTCAGCACACAAGGTGCCGAATCGGGACATTAACGTTCCTTACAATGGGTAAACAACCATTTTTGGAGATAAATAAACCCGTGATTTTCCAATTGAATAATTCCCTCATGTCCTGATGATGAATAAATAAAAATGTTATTTGTCAACGTCCTAACAATTTGTGTAATGAAGCAGATTAAAAACACAAGCATTTTACTGTGGAATTGCAATGGTTTCAAGTTAGCTTATATTGCAGTGTTTTGAGTCATTAAATTGAATTGGAATATTACTTTTCAACTTATCTAATTGTTATTAAATATTATTTAAACTTGATTACTATTTAAGGAAGTCATTCAAGTGGTTAAATATATTGCGAAATGTGACATCTCAGAGCGATTGTTTCACATTGTTAAAATAAAATTCCCCATAATCATGGAATATACGAATATATTATAAATTATTTGTTAAGAATGAAGTCTGAATATATTCAGTGAAATCCTTTCGAAGCTTTCATCTTTTTCGTAAGACAAGTTTGATTAGTCAGGTGAAGATGCGACCATGTTTTCTGACGTGTTCTAATTTCCGTAGGCGTAACTTCGACCGATTTTAAAATCCTAGCTACGCCATTGCTTATTTCATCACTTGTTATTTTATTACTTAATCAAATTATTTCTTCAAGAAAGCACAATTTAACAAACCTCAGAATCAGTGGAGATTTAAAAATTTTTAAGATTTGAAATTAATTTGGTTATTAAGAAGGGGAGTGGTTATTATTGTCTGCGGTTTGAGAGTACGGTAAGTAAGATTGTACACTAAGGTTTAACCTTGAGTTGAATTTCATTTGTATTAGTATTTTGTTTCATTTCGGGGAGTAATGAACATGTTCATGAAAGAGTTTAATAACGATTTGATGGTGATTGTACAAAAATTTAGAGTGCCAGGATTTTACAGGATGAATTAAAGAATCTGCGCATGCGTAGTTCTCGTTTTGGTTCCATCGGTATTTCTTAATTATTACCCATTCATAAATTTAATCCTAGTCACCCATTCCGGTATGTTTACTCGTTGTCAGCGTAACTCAGGGCACTTTCGATTTCATAGGCTTTATTTAACCTTTGGAGGTCTCGTTAGAGATCGGCTAAAAACAATTATAAGGCGCATAATTTAAAAGGGTCGGTGTTATTGCCTTGTGAGACATAATTACATGTACTTTGTTTTTTAATATAAGTTCACATGACACCCGATTTTATGCTAGTGATTCAATTCATGGCAAGATTTTCTAAAACCTAAAATATATTTAATTATTTATAATAATATCTATTATTTAACGATGATTATTATTAATAATAATAACATTATAAGTTTTGATTGGTTTGTTTGTCTAATTATAGTGATCTAAATATGAATATTTTGTGATTCACGGTTTCAGAGGAATATGGGTCAAATAATAAATAATTGACCCCTTAATTTACTAGTTCGTTTGAATGAGATGATTTGTTCAATGACTTGCTGGTCATGAACCCCAACTCGATCCTTATGATGACTTGAACGGGAACCAGTTAAATTCAAATTAATTAATTGCTTAACAGAAATTATTTAATATTAAGTAATTATTCATACCTTTTAGATATAATAATAAAATAATACCCAGACGGTAAGCAACACATGTTTGTTTTTTCATCGCTAAAATTCAGATGTCGACTTCGCAATCTGATCAGTGGCGCTTGTTTGATAAAACTGGTTGATTTTAATACAAAAAAATTAACTAATTTCAATTGAAAGCATTTTCTCTTTGAGCTGAAGTCAACCATAGGCTAGACTCTAATCGTTAAAAAGTGTTCTATATGGCTCGTACAGGTACTAAAAAGTCCTAAATTTCTGAAACTTGGATTTTTAGTACTAAAATGTCATAAGAACATGAGGGAAGTCCTGAAAAGAATAAAAATACCAAATCAAAGGCCCTAAAATTTTACAGGAATTTAATTCATAAATTGTATTGAGAAATCAATAATAGTGGGAATTCGATGTCTTTGTTCCAGTTGGACACTGGAACGCACTCAATTAAGTGTCGTATTACGTTCGATCTCTTCAAGTTTTAACAACACTGCCAATCATGCCTGGAGTTTGTTCTTTCAACAGTAACTCAACAGGCTAATTCTTGCTACCTATAAAAGGGAAAAAAGAATTTATTTGTTTCATAAGGAGCACATGGGAGTAATGACGACTACATATTCTTGTGTAGGGATATAGTCAGAACGTTGCTGACATTAAGCCATGGTCAGGCATCTCTTTAAAGGAGCTTTTCCATAAGCATGAGCTTGTTTTGTGAACATCAAAAATAGAAACACCTAAATGCACGAATAAGAGATCACATCAAAAGTGTTAATAATTTCAAAATTTATAAATCTGTCGTTGGTCATTGCAAAGCATCGAGGCAGAGGTATTATTACTTTGATTTGAACACTTTAGATCTGGAAGAAAGGTTGCTGCATTTAAAAACAAGAAGATGAAATGATGAGGTTGAGAAAAACTGAAAAACTAAAGCATGACCAAGATTCATGAGACAAAGAATTTTGCAGATTAACAGTGGGAAGTATCACAGCCAGGAATGTGAGTCAACATTCTAAAAAAAAAACAATAATTAGGCAAAACCCATAGAAATTGCAAATTTAGAATTTTATGAATCAAATCTCATGTTAATAAATTGATATCTCAGCCTCCAAGCATTTCTATTTTGAATTACAATTCAAAAGTCTAGAAATAAAAAACAATAAATAAAGTCTAAATACCAGTATTTGTTAATAGTTTCAGTCTAAAAAAATTGAATAAAAAGCCCTGATCTGAGTTTTGAAACTCCTTTACGAGCCATACTTATAGAAATGTGTGGAACCCGAGGGTTTTTTTCATTGCCGAGGATACTAAACCTTCCGAGTCTCTAAGTTGTCCCTCACCTTTCAGCGAACATCCATTCCCGAGCCTAATATCAAGGTGGTCATTATCCATTGTTATCCCGTGCTTTCTGGAGAATTTGCTACAGAATTATTCAACCCCTAGAACATTAAACTGATGTGGACACAATGAAATTCTCGTTTATGATTTTGAGAATTATTACAGCATTTCTGAAAACACAAGTTATTAATAACATTAATACTAGGCACATTTGTATAGCACCTCATCCGAATGCTTTATGGTGTTGAAACTCGGGTTGCACAACAACTGTTGCTTTCACTGTTACCTGCTGCATAACAACTCTCTGAGCTAACTTGGATGCATTAATTCCAAGCCATTCAAGTGCATGAAACAAGAACCCAGACTTCAAAGGCAATGCCATAAAGCTTTATTTTCTCAAGTGGTCATTGTACTTATGAATCAGCCTCTGTGCCTTTGGTGGCTCTTGTGAAAATCCACTGAGAATGGTGCTTCTCAACAAGTCGAATCAAACCTAATTAAATAATTTGGCATTTTAGCTCATGAATCCATTATTAAAAAATGTAAATTAGTGTTACCTTTCTGCTGGAGTTCCTGAAGGGCAAACCTAGCCAACGAAGCCCTGATCTTTAACCTTTCTGAGACAACAGATGGTGTGATCAATTTGTAGGAAGGCACCTCCTTGTACAATTTGTCATAAGTGGCCTTGTCAAACAACACCAAGTTGTTCAACTTATCCCTGACTTTTCCCTTGGACCACTTCTACAAATGTCAAATGAGGGTTTTGTAATAACCAAACTATAAATCCATCAACCAGAAAGCAGATTATTCAGATGCTTTCAGATTACTAATTTCAAACTTTATGCCATTGCATCTTTAAGGATTTACATGTATGTCACCAAACCTTTTGCAATCACATGACAATCTGTTTTACTTTAACCACAATGCTGATGTCACAAATGTATTAGGAAAAGCCAATCCATTACACTCTTAAAATTACATGAATGAAATAAAGCAGAATAAGAATTTAGTCATGAAAATCCCCAAATTACATGTAGTCCTCATAAACAATGTGCTGGCTTCAAGCTCGAAAAAAGCTTCAACATTCACTGGTTAGAGCGTGTCAGCTTAAAAAAAAAAGATCAACGAGCCTTCTTTTTGGCTTTTCCTCCGGAACTGCCTCCCTCCTTCTTTTTAGCTGGAGCGGCAGCCTTGCCTTTTTGTTGTTGTTTCGGTGGCTAAATAATGTGTTCATATTTAGTCTAACATAAAAAGCAATATAAGGTTTCGACTTTACATGATTATCCAAGCTTTCTAAACATAACAAAGTGACCAACCATGCTCCTCAAACAACTGGGCGGAAAAGAGGACTCGTCGCAGTTTGTAAAGATAAAATAGTTTCCAACATTACCAGAATGAATTTGAATATAGCATGTAATTAATTATATAAATTTAAGTTAATTTGTACAATAAATTAAATATTATAAATTTGTATGCTTATTTCTTCCCAGTATTTGAGTAGCTTGGCAGATTTGTCCAGGAATCACAACAGAATGAAAAAATTTTTATTACCAAAATTTTAATACTGAATCTAATGAAACTTTCTAAACAAAAAAACAACAAAAATATTGAATTTTCGTCTTGGTCTGATTACGTTTTGATACTAAGATCCCACCCTAATCTTTTTTCCACTAAATCCTTACGCTCCAGAAGCAATACGAACATTACCTTGTCTTAATTTAGGTCGTCACAATACGACTACTATAATAATTTAAAAAATCTTAACGATGGAAAGACTGAAAACTACTTAAAATTGGAAGTCGTTTCAGATGTCGGCTTCTGCCATTGAGAACCGTTCGACATTAATTTACGGAAATAAATCAGAAATCATAACACCATCAAAGCATATTTTAAAGGTTATTTCTAGTTTAAAAGCTAGAAAATTCTAATTTTAATAAATTAGAGCTTTGAACATGAATTCAGATTTAATTCCATTCTCACATCCGAACTTCAACACATTTTTTCAAAGATTAACATTGTTCATAGCTTGATTTGCATACAGAGTGGTTTATCACATAGATATCGGTCTCCTTAAACCACTATAAATAAATGTTAACTTATGTTAAGATTTCCTTTCATAAATATTAAAACAGAGAATGATTTTTGACCATTACTTTTATTGTTTCCACAATCATAAACGACATTTAAAAGAAACATAATACAGAATTCTTTTACGGAGTTGCCATTACGATAGTTTAATGATCACGATGATAACAACAAGACGCGAACTTGAAGCAAGCAGGCAAACTATCACCTGCACCTCCAACGACGAAAATGAAAATGTTCTATGCTTTCGAAAATACACGATGCGTTCGCGTGGGAAACTACGCAATGTGGACAAATATAGCTCACGACTAATCATAAAACATTCTAAATTAGCCAGCTAATGCTGAGATCCAACAGATCCACCGACAAATTGGATGCATTACCAAACATATCGTTCCTAAGCAACTCAAATTAACAAGCTGATCTAAGAATAATTTATAGAATTCTGTCGAATTAAAACCACTTGGTGCGCCATGGAGAATGAATTTTCGGAACTGGAGGAGAAAGTTATTCGTAAGCATTGGACGGGCTGAACTAAGGCTGAACTAATTTAGCATTGAAGATATATTATCAGCGTATTATTAGAGCAAACTGTTTTTTTCTCTCGAAAAAGGATAATTGAATTTCGAATAGGATCATACGATGACCAACAAATACCAACAAATGTAATGTTTACCGAGACGTATCTGGGTTGAAAGAAACAGAACGCAAACAGGGTACTGCAAAAGTTAACATTTGAATGTGATCACCTCTATTTACAAAAATTAAATGAGTTTCATGCACACGAATTTATTTGGATCAAATTGGCTGTTAATAAATTAATTAAATTTGGAAATAGTCACAAAACTCGAGAAAGCATTATTAACCAGCTAACTATCAGAAGCTTCTGAAGGAGAGCTTCTGCCCAGCTTTTAAGATCAAGTGTTGCTACTTATATGAACGACAGAGCCAAAAACATTGAAAGGGGGCATTTAGCATGCAAGTTATTTACAAATCAATGAATTCAACACAAGCTACCCTGAAACGAATGAAATGTAACCTAAGATTTAACAACATCGATCACATAAAACTGTACTTAGATTGTCCAGGTAAAACAAATGCTGGCCTCCATCATTGTGAGATGTGCAAGCCAATATACAAGCGCAAGGATCAGCGTGGGTTAACAATGATTCCTGCTACGTTTCCATGGCAGCGCATACCTACGAAGTTTCTGGGGCATGGATGAAATATAATTGGATTGGGAACAATTAATGTCGTCCTCAGAATTCATCGACTATAATTTAAAGGAAATACAATCATAACGAAGGTCTAATTAGAAAATCAACGAAAACTTTAAACAACGCACCAAGTCGAAAAGAGCGTCAAGATACAAAATCAAATGATAGGATTCCAACAAGTTCTCAACAAATTCCATTTAGATTCCGGAAGAGTCCCCAAAATTCAGATCGGATGTTGAAATAACGAAAGAAATGGATTGAAAAGATTTAAGAAAGATGCCAGAATAAAAGCATGTTTTTATTCCAGGGAAGGTAATCAAGCGCAACAAAACATCAACTGTCAATTATTTACAAAAATTAAGCTCGACAGTAAAGCATGCACACGAGTTGAAATCCTTAAAGTCAGAACCAACAGCCTGAAAAAGCAACAGAGCATATCGACAATCAACGCTTGTCGGGAATATTAAGTAGTATTATGGAAGCCAAAATCTGGTTCACCGAGTACAAGTTGAAGTTGTGTACATACACACACGAGATTCACGATTGAATCCGGGATAGCCTTTTTTCTGACGAACTTGTTGCTTGGCACCAGTTCGTGCACATAAGTTGTGGCTGGCATAAATTTTGACCGTCGCATGCATCATGTCAAGAGACGCTAAGTTCTAACATTACCTCTTGTAAATCACAAGTTACGCGGTTAGCACGACTGAAGCTATACAAAAAAAAAAGACTGCAAACGTTTTTGACATCGCGAGATGCAGAAACAATTATTAGTAACGAACGAAAACATAGAAATCATAACTTGTCTCTCAACTAATGTATAATTTCAGTTCGGTGATTTACAAGTGTTTGGAATTAGAAAAATAAGAAATAAATTCAATTAAGGTCGACTGTTTAAAATTCATTCTGAAGCCTATAATTTCGTCTAAATTTGCACCAACATTTTGAAACAAAACCAAACAAGCATTAAAATAAGGGAGACAAAATTTTTAGTAAAATTGTCATGCAGAGAACAAATAAAGACAATCCATTTGAATGAAAGATTCTCCAAAAGCAGATTAACAACTGAGATCCAAAACTTCCTTCATTAACGGTTGGATGCCTTCAGGATTAACTTTGAGGAGAACTTGAGAATGTTCTTCATTCAAATTTCTGATATCGGTCAGCTTCATAAGGAGTCTTGGAAAAAGAGACCTAGCAGTGGGGACAGGATATATGGACTCTAAATAGTTCTTCAGAAGAGCCGAGTACCGTTCTTGCTCTGCTGCAACGAGACTCTGGTATTCCAGGTTGTCTCTGTCTGGAGAGAAGAGGGAGATGACGAGCAAGAGGATGAGGACGGTGTTATCAGCGCAGAGATCGAACGCCAACGATCGAACAAAACGCATGTGGTCTTCAAACAATCCCGTTCCATTCTCGGCTCTTTCCAGTTGTTCTAATTTCATTGCTTTGGTTTCCTCGTGATCAAAAGGGTCGAGAAAGTGTTGTTTCTCTTTGTCAAAAGTGATGACCGAACGAAGGATGAGCAGTTCTATGCTGCCTCCCTTCAGCAGGTGAATTTGTTCGACTTGCGGCAGGTCCTTGAAGGCGGGCACCTATGAAGTGATTAGAACACGTTAGAAAATAACGACTTCAGAAACCATTTAAGTTTCGTATTTATTGTAAAAATTGCTGCAGCACGTGCCGCATTATTTATAATCATTTGATTAAAGGATTCTAACCTGCTTGGCCATAGCAATAACTCTTCTAACGCTCAACTCGGCAATGTTGACGAGATCAGAAAAATTGGCTTCGTGTCGTGAGACGTCCCTTTCTATGCTCACCTGTAATCAGTTCAGATGACGTTAGTCTGAAGATCCACGGAGGCATTAAAAACAATTGAAATATAAAAGGCATTGTAAACTGTTTGCAACCTCTAGTGAGTTACTATAAGCAACATGTAGCTCGTATATGGCATTGTTGTCTGCAGCTGATAATGGGGTTGTATGACTAAGGATGGGTATCATCGGCTGAGGGGGACACGCGGGAATGTACGGCATGCCACCCACTGCTCCTGCAACGATTCCCACTGAACAGTGATCGTAATCCACTCTTGGTCTAACTCTGGAAAAAAAAGAAATTTAAGGTTAATAAACTCGAAGGCTCGTGTGTGTGAAGACCACAAGTGGGAGCTTTTGTGACCGCGTGTAGGAACAAGGCAAGCAGAAATAAGTGCAGAGCAAATAAAGCAAACAGCCTCTTCTCTTGGGCATCAGAAAGTTCCATAAAAGTCCTACCCATGAAAGTACATATGGGAATTTATGGGAGAATTATTTACAGATTGTCTTAAGAATAAAATTCAACACATAAATACAATACAATCGTCATCTCTTCTGAACTCAGGAAAACTTATTGACTCTGAACTCGTGATCAAATAATCGAACGTTCTCATTACTTATCGAAACACTTGCTCACTTCAAAGCAAATTAATACATTATTAAGGATGTCATCATCATCATCACCATCACCGTCATCATATTCATCGCCATCGCCATCATCATCATCATCATCATCATCATTATGATGATGATCATGAAATAACAACGATCAATGTCTTCACATTAATTTTCTTGTCCGATACCTATTGGCATTCATTCAGTTTGTCTTTTGTAAATTTCTAATAGATATCTAATAATTAATGATGGCATGCAAATCGTTTGAAGCAAACAATATTGTTGAAATAAAATATCAGATGCTAATGTTCTGATTTGGTCAAGAATGAGGCCTCCACGTGAGTCTTCGAGAATAAACACGGATGATTGATGGCAATGAATTGATCAAAGTTTGCCTTAAATTTGAATAATCAATGAACTCCGATGACCGGAAAATCTCAAAAATTAATGGAAATAAACTTTCAAATATCGAAAATGATAAATCAACAAGGCTGAGAAGCGATATTTACTCGTGTTCCATGGTTGAAGGTGACCTCTGGGGTGCCATCTGAGAAATTTGAGGAGTGTGAGACTGCGGTGGAGGAGGTGGTGGAGGGTGGAGAGTTTGGTGGTGATGGTGGTTGTTGTGATGAAGATGGTGGCTGGTGCTCTTCGATGTCGATGGATTTGATGATGAACTTGTGGCAGCACCGCACATGCGTCTCAGGAAGCGGTTGTCTTCGATCTTCTGCCTTTTTTGAGCCTTTTCTTCCTCAGAAAGGATATATTCTTTGCGCATTCCTATTTCGAAACACTTTTTCAATCTGCATCTTTTGCAGAATCGTCGGTTCGATAAATCCATCTTGCATTTCTCATCGTAGGGGCACTTAAAGTAACCCTAAAATTTGGGAATGACAAAATAAAATTTTAGATGAAAATATTGCGAATAGCAAATCAATTCTACTCACCAATCCTTTAGGGGCATTTCTTCTGAAAAATGCTTTACATGATTCACATGAGATGGCATCAAAGTTAAATCCAAGGGCTTTGTCTCCACAAACACCGCAAATTTTTTCTTCTTTATTCTTCCTGTTTCTGTTTTGGGTGCCTCCACCACCACTGGACTGGGAAGATGGCGACGAATCCATATGGCTTTCCATGAGTCCCTGACCGCAGTACATGCTTCCGCCGCTCAGGGAATCAGGATCCACTTTGAGCTCCAGCTCTCTGGGGTAACCAACGATGGAGGACTCCCCATATCCGTAATAATCTCTCCTACCATCGCCTAGACGAATGCCTGGGAAAGGTTTAATGTTTTCAATTAGTTGAATCATAACCTTACTAATTAACGCAAGTACACCACGAAACCTTCAAAATATCTACTAGGAAATAAGATTTATTTGCAAACTTATAAAACAGCACGTCATTGAGAATGTTTTACATAAATTTGGGAACATTGAATTTTCGAACGACGAACAGTTTCAATGAACTTTGAGCTCGAACACCAGTCATAACCCAGTAGGTGCAATTGAAGCTGGTCACAAGTAACAAGTCACAAGTAATGGAGAACTTTCGAAAATGTTGGAACAAACGAGTTGCATTAAAAAATTAAGTGCAACCATTGAAATGTGACGAAACCAGTACAAGGAAAGTTAACTGAAGAATCGATGGTTACAATTAGGAAGCAATAAGCTCCAATTAAAGGAACGTGCGAAGCCAAAAACGAGAGCAGAATGAACATCTATTTTTCCATAATTCAAAAGGAAATTGAGGAGAACAAAGCAATCTTTGATACTTTAATAACAGGACAATATAAACGAACTTGCCATGCATCAGGTCATTCAGAAAAGAAAAACTTAACAAGGAAATGATCGAAGAGGAATGAAGCTAATGACAGACAATAATGATAATAATGATATTTTGAGGATACTTGGAGATTGATTGAAATTGAAACTATCCAAAAAAAGTTGTTAGTTTAAACACCATAAAATATTGAATGGGAATTGGGCAAATATCGTGTGTTGATTGAAACGTGCAGGAGAATCGAAGCACACGAGATAACAAAAAACCAGAAACTTATAAATAGAGTTTGTAACAATTTAGTGAGGCCTACAAAGGGTTCCTAGAGAAATCAATGGAAAATTGAAGCAGGTGAAACACGTGTCAATATGGGGATTGTTCTAATTATACGCTGTCGAAACGCCTTTAAATTATCAAATCTAAGAATATCGAGACTTCATTTGTGTTATTATTGTTTACATATTAATTTAACAATTTCGCTTGACAATTATTCACAAATGTGCGCATTTATTCCCGAGGGAAGCATCCACGGATGACATTTACGTAAACAATTTCACGTGACAACGTTTAACATGCTTAGAATGCATCCAATTTACTGCATTTACAAGAATTCATCGCGATGGTTTAACATTTGAATAATCAACGAAGCAAAGCGGTGATAGGTTTGTCTATCATCGAACACGAACAAGAAAGTGAGAATGAATGACGAAGATGTTAACGACGACAATGCATGTCGAACACATAAATTTTACCGATAAATGCTAAGAAAGGGGAGCAGGGGAAATCAATATTGCAATTAGACAAACAAGAGCAATAAGCAACGAACCCATGTAGACGAGTACATTTACTCAGCACGAATAATCTTCACGTCTCGAGTGAACGAGGTTCATCGAAGCACATAACAGGTAAAAAGTGAATGAATAAAACGCATTCCACGTGCAGGTATAAGGTACGCGCGCGTGCACTCGTCGTACACCGCGTGCACTGGCGCTCTCGAAACACTTTGAGCAGTCAGTCAGCTCGGGAGCAACTAGTTTTGTACTAAACAGTAGCTCGCTCGTACGCCGAGGTCGACTCGGTGCAAACAGATCGAGCTACTCAGCCGAAGGCTGGCTAATCGCGGCAAGCAGCACAGCCACTCAGACGCCATCTTCTTAATATGCACGGCAAATAGTTAAGAAATTAGTTGCTGAAGTAGGAGAACGCAGTCAAGATTGGAGTTATTTGAAAATGCAAATTACATTTAAAATGACATTGGACGAGTTATCAAAAAGAAAGGAATGACAAATAATTTATGAATGTTGAGGAGAAATCGGAGATGAAATTGATTGATGATTGATGAGACGTAAGTTGAAGGAGCACCCTTGACGATGTAGCAATTAAACGCATTATGGCCAATTGATTGAAGTCATTCATTGTCATCTATTATTATTATTATTATTATTATTATTATTATTATTATTATTATTATTATTATTATTATTATTATTGTTATTTGTTGTTATTCTCTTATTCTTTAGCATCGCTACTTTTCCTATCCGAACGAACGCAGTTACGGATGCTTAAAGCCTTAAACTTAGATGTTAGATTTACATAAACGGCACACACATCGGGTTGGTTTCTTTGCGCAAGAACACTGGAAATGATTTTCGGAGACAACAGAATACTCTCAATCTCGATACACGCAAAGGCTCTTACATGGAATAACTCCTGAAGAGAATAATTTGAGGAAGTCTTCAATTTCCTTTCTTCGATGCACGAATCACAAATCACAGCACTGGAAACTCAACTCAACTTAGCCCAACTCGATGTGCAAGCAGCCTGACAAAGCACAAGTAGAGACTAAGTTTTGCATGCACGGGCCTCGTAGTAATGAAAGCTGTGAGGTTAACAAGTGCGTGCCAAGTCTCAGGCAACGAAGGAAGCCATAAACATCGGAGATTCATGCTACGAAAATCTTCATGTTTATTCATTCGGATGATCGAAAATAACTCCGAGTCAAAATGATAATGCGAGCTAAATATAGCTTCGCGGACACCGGCATGACTTTTCTTATTCTTTGTGTCTGTTGAGTGCAAATCATAAACAAAATGGACAGGCTGATTATTCACTGAGAAGTGTTGCATAAACTCGAGAGAAGCATTCCGACCATGAGAATAAAGAGCACCTCGGATCACGAGGTGCAGATGTTTTCGAACGATGTGCAGGATTATTTCTCGGAAAATCTCACCAACACCTCACTAAAACTTCCTTCATCGGGAAGTACTGAAACACGGAGTACTGGAATTAATTTGAACGCCTCACCAATTTATTGACACACGTTCCTGACAAATTATTATTGTTATTACTGAATAAAAAATTCTGATATTTAAAAAATATTGTTTATAACTTAAAACAACGTATAGCCAGTAACGGCTTGAGGCCGTCGAAAGAAAACTTGTTGCACGAATAACAAAGCCTAAGAAAGACAAAGAGCGCACTTCAGTGGGTTCTCAGAGTTCGTTGTAATAATTTACAGAAAGAGGTGGAGAGATGTTGAGATGTCGAGAGAGGGATCCCGAAATTACTCTCGTGCGAATCACATCCTTAAAGCACCTTCACAGGCACTGATAAAATGAAGTAACATTCACAGACGTTATTTCATCAGCTGTCGAAAAGAACTCTTAAATGAAATGAAATTTATTGAAATTCATACGAACCTTTAATAAGGAGTGAAGTTATTAGTTTCACCAATTTCCATGTTTATATTAATGTTTATATTAATATTATATTAATGTTATATTAATGTTTATATTAATATTATATTAATGTTATATTAATGTTTATATTAATATTATATTAATGTTATATTAATGTTCATATTAATGTTATATTAATGTTACATTAATGTTATATTAATGTTCATATTAATGTTATATTAATGTTACATTAATGTTATATTATTGCTCGATGGAAGTAAGCGATCGAATCAAAGCTTATTATAGACTGATGAATCGCTGGTCACTAATAGTCCAAAGATTGATGTTCTATGCAAATCTCCTCGCAATTTTATGTCTTGAATATAATGAGAAAATTTAATGCTTTGTAGGAAGGCAGTCGAATGAAACAACCGGATTTCTGACATCAGCACTTTTGACGAGACGTGATTCTAAATCTTCTCGGAAAATTGTTGCCGATCATAGAATAATTATTATTAATAATATTATAACCAGCATTTACACTGACAACGATATTATTACTAAAAGAAAACATGAACAATTATCCTGTTGTTGTTGTTGTTGTCGTGATTGCCGAGGTACGAAAGATGCGAGCAGAAAGTGGCCAGGCTAAGTGATTGTTAGGAGGAGGTTCTGAGGGACTGGGTGACCTTTGAACTTATTACAACTCCGAGTAATCTCTTATGGTCGAACAATTGGATTATGCATGGAACAAGTGATTTCTCTAATTACTTGCGGTAATTCCGAGCCCCGACTGACAAGCAAGTCAGAAAAGGGCAAATCAAATGTCCTATCTGGGAATTAGCATCAACACACTTTGTGAACTTAGAATGCACCGAGATAGCATCAATCTATCTTCTCGAGACAAAACTTCACGGCTTGATGACTTTCACAGCGAGCAGGACTCACGTACGTGCGTGCGTGGCTCAATTTGGACAAAAACTCTCGATTGCAATCGTGGCCTTATAATCAAAAGAACAATAAGATGTTTAATCAGTGGTTTATCAACAATTAATCATCATTCACTCTAATTAACAATCATTATTCATTTTTGACGATGTCAGCGTGATCTTCTAAATCTAGAATTAAATTATTTATTTACATTTTAAAAATTAAGAAACACCGTTGCATTTACGACTAAATAGCTTTTATAACTTGTTAATTAATTGAAGATTACAATTATTTATCGGAAAGAGATAAGGAAATGTAGCAGATGCCCATCACGATTAAAGACTTATCTTAACAAATGGCTTTGCATATTATCATTATCACAAACATAATATTTAGGCGAACGCAAGATAAATTGAAAGACTGATTATTCTGTGGACAAAAAATAAACTTTCGTTGCACGCAAAAGTCTCATTAAAATGAGTAACAAGCTTCGGTAACAATTCGCTAGCAATCTCATTTGGAACAATAGCATCTGGAGGAAGAAAAAATATCAAACAACACAACTTGAATGACCATTAATTAAGCTCTTAATTAACAACAATGCCACTCAGCATGCAAAAAGGCAGTAAAGTTTGGAGAATATCTAGGACTCCCTTCACGGACAACTCTTTCTTCATCCCCGGGAATCTCACAATAAATTAGTTATAATGTCGTAGGAGTCATCGTATGCAATATCAACTTGAGATTAAGTTCTCATGCATAAACTTATTTGAATATCGAGAACGTTTGAGCATTTCAATTAATTTCAATGGAGAGGAAGACAAATTCTGACGACTGGTTAAGATTTCTCATCTTTTTAAAAGTGCATGTTAACGCTTCTTAAAAATCTTCTTTGGATGGATTTATTTAACTTGCAAGAATTTTAAAATTCCAATTAGAAGTTCTGTTCATTTAACGGCACAAAATAATTGTAACTCCCGAATTGTACCTTTTTCATTTAATTAGAATCTTCGATTTCTGTCTGAGTGATTAGATCTTCTCATAGAAAACAAAATGTCATGCCAGGATGCTTCTTACAACTTACCGCTGATTGAAAAGTCTTACCAAGTGAATGAACCTTGATCAATGCAGGCACTGTTTTCCATTCCACCACAAAAAAATGGGAGAAAATGGGTGTAAAGAAGAAGTTTACAAGAAACAAGAAACCAAGTGATGGAGGATTTAATGGTAATTTCCAAAATTTTTGAGAATGTTAAGAAAATATCAACTTTTACAAGGAATAATTTACAGTGATGATGGGAAGATTGATAAAACATGAAAGAGGATTAAAAGCTCTCCGTCGTGCATTCCACATTTGCACGTGCATCACCGAAGCACATGCAAAATGTTTGCTGCACCAGCGCTCCTATCAGTACAGAAAAAAGTGCCAATCAATCATCATTGAACAGTTTTGATAATCCTTGGCTTGGCAAGATTAAAACAAAAACTTCTAATGCGATGATCTGAAAATATACGAAGTAGTGTTTAAAACCTGAGAATTAGATCAAGTATTTAATAGTTGCTTTAATTTAATAATACATTATTAAAATTCCAATGATCGAGAATGACCAAGTGACGAGAATAAGAAAATAAAAACATTAAGAAAGGGAGTTGCATTGATTCAAGCAAGTTTATCGATCCTCCAACAACTAATAGCGATGAGGGTTGTAAAATTTCATCGAAGTCGAACATGTGTGGCATCACTGGCTTCGTAGGTGCAATTCAATTCCAAGGTTGTTCAACAAATCTCAAAAGAAATGGCAAGAAGATAAGGGAAGTTAAGGAACAGGTGAAAATATGTGAGTTTCAAGTGCTTATAATCGATCAGAGCAGAAATTTCAATAGATAAGCACTTTAAAACTCTGTGGCCAGTTGCTTTATTTTAGCACAAGATATTATAAAAATAATACCAAGGAAATACTTATTGGGTCCTCAAAAAATGACAGCGCAGACTTATTGTAGGTCTCATTATTAAAGTAATGCGAAAGAACTATTGAAGGGACATTAAGATGGTTAGATAGTGATGCGTGACATCCATCAAGTCGTTTAACAATTATTTGGAAATGTTGTTTCAAATTTATTATAAATAGGCGGATTACGACAAAAAGTCTGCGCATTTCACTTATTTCACGGTAAAATTTGATCAGAGCATCTTGACAGATCTTGCACAAACATAGGTCAGAAGAAGAGAAACATGACAGGACATGGAGATCATATGGAATGACTTGCACCGAGATAGCATCAACAGGCTGCTCATAAGACCGAAGAAAACACATTGTTGTCTTGCTTATGAACATCGGTCGGCTGGGAGATGGTATCAGAGATGAAATCTTGATGTATAACAGGCAGAGGGAACAATCAGCACAAGTACTTTCATCGCATCATCACTAACTGATCATATTAACAATGACCAAAACACCGCTTGAAACGTACTGCCATGTTGAAGTCAGTTCCTTCAAAAATCACCGCAAACCCTTGCTATTTACTTGCGTAGGAGTATGTATGCTTCCATCTTAGTAGAATATTTTAAAAGTTTAACAGAGAGATCGGACGGGCACAGGCATGTACCTCGTCGAGTGCAAAGTCGCACCTGACAGTCGAGGTGACTTTCTTGGTTCGAGCATGCTTACTCTTGCATTTCCACGCAGATGGCCAAATAAGTCACAACTCGTCTCACCTGGGCAGAGATCAAGAGACATTTGTTCAATTAGGTCCAAATCAGTCAAGCAGAAGAAAATATAAACTAATGAGTCTCTAAACAGAAATAACAAGTCCTAAGCAAGAAAAAGTGTAACCTTAAAATGTAACGGAAAATGTTTAAATAAATATTTTATCAATAAATAAAACAAGAAAATTATATCGTTGCTCCAAGAATTGTTAAGCAAAGTCCGAACGTGTGTCAAAATGTGATGACAGACCATTAAAACGCTAAAACTAAAAATTGGCAGTTGCGAGTTGAATGGGTTGGTTTATTTAAATGGGAATAAATTTAGTTGTTGATTAATTTTTGAGCTCTGAAAAGAATATGATTTGTCCAAGGGTAACTCGTAACATCGCGGGCAAGATTAAGATTTCTCCGTGGCAATTTATCGATAATACGTGTAAATTGTCGTTGCACGTGCAAAACGAAAAGCGTCTCCGAGGACAGAAACTTTAGCGAGTGCCTCGAAGAAACTTCACAGAATGAAATAACAAGGAATACATGACAACCTCTTTCTCAGTTTAAGGAAGACTGGAAGATGATCTGACAAACGATCGTAAGTAATTTGTAATTTACAATTTACGACGAAGCTAACTCGAACGAGTTGAAAAGTGCAAAATTGTTAGAATTTACACGACAATTTGAACATTTCACTGACTTTGTGTGTCAAAGTGTTCGTATCACGCCTCGCACTCATTTGTTAGTGAATTTTTTACTTTCTACTGAAAGCTTTTCCAAGTGCAAACTTTGCATAAATAAATGCACTATTTTAAGTTAATGCATTTAAATGACTGAATTCAAAAACTAAAGAAAGTAGGAAAAAAAGTTTTCGGAATGCACTGGTTTAACCCCACAACTTCTTATCAGAACTTTGTAGAAAATACTCTGCCTTGGCAGATTCCGCTGTCATCACTTGAAAAATCTAAAAATAAAGCAGTTTCTTGCTCCCGAGGAAAATTTTCGAAAGAAATAATAAACATCCACCGACCTACGATTGGAAACTCGCAACGATGTCAAACGGTAGCACAGTCGGTCCGCTAAATTTCAATACACCATAAGTGCGATCAAATGCAGTCGTTGGTGCTTTTTGCTTTTCGACTGATGAGATTAATTTAACTACTGACATAAAAAGGCCTCAATTTAGGCCTTACAGATTTTATTGGTTAAATCACAAAGAGCGAGAGCAACTTATTACGGTTGGTCAGAAGAAAGTCACTGGAATAAATGCACGAACAACACAAATCTGAAAATATTTCTTAGAAGCGGTTTAATCCGTCACAACTTTATCAAGTAATTCGTGATTGCAAACTGAAAGTGTGAACAAGCTGTCGAAGTAGAAGAACTAATTATAACTTGACAAACAGATTTTTGATTCCACCAGACAGTCTTACAAAAAGTCATCACTTTAAGGAGGGTGGCATCAATAAGTGTGAATGTAAATGTAAAAAGGCTATAAATTGTTTATTTATTTTAGGGAAGGGTAAATAAATGCTCGCTTGTTTGTGTGGAAGTTTGTGAAACGAGTCCATACCTGGTGAAAGTCATTTATTCAAATATTTCAACATCACCGAAATTAGTAAAACGTCAAAAGGTAATTTGAAGCAAAGAGAGATCTCATACCTGATATCATTGGAGTTATTGTTCGGTCAGCAGAGTCCATGTACTGCGAATACATGCAGGCCATGTTCGTGAAACTTCTGAAAAGAATTATTACTGAAGATTACTCGGGTTATATATTCAAATTGCTACTCAAACGAATATTCACGCGAATGTTGCATTCACAAACTTTGGTTAAACCGAGTTGCGTTTGGAATGTGACGAGCTGTATCTAAACGTACGAGGCAAAGACATATGCTAATAAGTTTTATTTAAGAAGTCCCCTCCCTCGTCAACTGGCTGTGATGGGAGTTAAAATCTGCACTTGTGAACTCAAAGTGCTAAAAAATGTCCTCAACGTTCCGGACTTTGCACGTTAAAAACGGTCTGACTCTTGGGAAGCATGAAACAGCAGTCAAGCAGACGTTATAAAACGACGACATCTCGCTCGAATGACATGCACGCCATCTCCATCGTTGACCTGGAAACGCTTCGAGGATCACAACCTGCTTCGGACGACCTTCGACCTCTCTCGGACTTAATCATTTCAGCCATTAAACTATCTACTCACATGATCGACTATTCGGATATAATTTAATATCGATGTTCTTCAGAAGAGTAACAACTTAGGTGAGGAAATTAAGGAAAGAGCTTAGGGCGTCTTTGGAGCACGTTTTGGTCATTTCCACTGGAATGAGAGAAAATTTATGTGTAAAAAATAAAACGACCTCCGTGAACCTCCTTTGCACTTGGTTCACCCTGCCCGGCTCGCTGGCTCAGACGGCGTGAGGAAGATTATTCAAGGAGTAGGTAATAAACTCGGCCATAACTTTTTGTCCGACGTTGCCATGCTTCCTAGCAAAAGCTCGGTTTTTAAATTTAATAACAACTAAAGCTGAAATTCTCTCAAATTAAAAGCAAATCGTGATTCCTTTTATGAATCTCATCGTTTGGCGAGAAAGTGCACCTTTGTACCTTTTAACGAAGTCGTCATTTAATCGTTGAAATGTGAATCGACACTTTAATAAGTTCAGCTAATCGAAATGAAAGATTGATCTTCGCCCAGAGTCTCCTTGATTGATGGAAGAGTGATTGAGGTGAAGAAACACGTAGAAAGGCATCGAGTTGAATAGTTAAGTTGGTTATTAAAAGCAGAAAAGATCCAGTACAGCGGTTGTTTTCAAGGCGAGAGTTTCCAATTATGGAGAAGGAGCCCAGTTGAATTACAACTCTGAGAAGACGGGTGACTGATCTGCTGTTTGCAAGTACCGACTGCACTCTTCAACACATTCGCATAGAAATTCAGTGCAGTAGAAAAGCAAAGAAAAATTGATGCTTTGTTATTAAATACCATGAATGGGCTTCGAAAGGATCCTGACTGAAGTTTCTCAAGGCGTTGGTACATCGCTTCATTCCATCAAAATTATTGGCTTCACGTACTGTCCCATTAAAGAGGTAAATTAAAACAGCGAAGACGTTTCAAAGTGTAATTATAATGCGAAACAATGCAGTGATTTCTTGCATCATCTTTTAAGTCTACTGACGACCTCGAAGAGATTTCCCTTCTCCAGGTTGCTTTTCATGTTGGTGCGTTCATCACGTGTCACCTCGTAGTTTTAATGGGTCCATTGATTCTGATAAATTATAAATAGATACTTTTAGTTCTTTTCTTACTTTCTCTCACCGCACACATACAAATGTACTTCTACTTAATTAGACCAACCGATTGACACCAGTGAGACAACCTCATCATGGAATGATCTCTAAAACACTAAGTGACATCAAATCTAAAACATTAAATACAATGCCACCTCAAGCATCATTTACAATGAATGTCATAATGGTTACTATTCATTTAGTTACTATTCATTCCTGTTCTCATTATAAATGCAAAGTAAAGTAGAAAACATGTCGATCTCCATTTAAGTTGAATGATGAATTTCGGTGATTAATATGAATTAATTCATTAAGTCCATGGTAATTCACATTTCCTATATTGGCGTCGTTATTTCATCGATTCCTCGGATACTCACTTGTTTGTTCAGTGTACTAAAGATGCCTATTTTAATCAACATTTACTCAGAACCTCTCGAAACTGATGTTCAAGTCAGAAAATCTTTCAACACTTCTGACGTACACAAATGATGGGCTGACGAGTACATTTCCATACGAAGAGGCCCATGAATGTTTAACAATTTCATATTTACAACAATGGTAACATCAACCGTTACATTCTTGTTTAAATAAATCGCATTACACAGAATCATGTGGTGAAATATTATTTTATGTAATGAACAATTCGAAACAATCAAACTGATTCATAACGAATAGCAAATAATAATTCTAATAATAACCAGCTCAATGTTCTGTGGAATGGGCGTAATTATGATCGCTCAAGCAATTAATGAGAAAATTTGTGGGAAAATTGAAAACCGAAATAAAGTCATTGGCATCGCTAATAGGAAAGATTTGAATCCAAATAAGCCATTAATACGAGAAGAGGATAAGAAATGGTGAATTCACTTTAATGTTTACAAAAATACAGTGTTTCCATGATCATTCAATAGTTTAATCCTTATTTCATTTCATTTAGCAGTACTTTGTGAATATTCTATTAAACATTCAAGTAGAATCCTTCGCAATTCCAATAACTAAGAATCAACGATTCAAATAATTTCAGATGCAAAAACAAAAACAGCCCTGGAAATGTGTCAATTGAGCACAAATTACTTCAGCCTAGATAAAAATTATATTTAATATGGCATCAACTACAACATCAAACAAACATTTGCACAGAACTTTAAGAGTTTCTTGACTGTTTCTTGACTTAACAAGATCAGTAAAACAGAAATCAACTTGAAAATACGTTAGCAGAATCGTGCTGCATAATGTTCGTGGTGCAATCTTTTGAGGCACGAACTTTTCTTTGAGCCATAAATTTCTCGCTTTCGATATTTCCACTGGCAATAAATTTGAATTACAGTCCACAGACGTACTGGAAAACAACACCGGCCTTCACTTCTTCCAGGTACGACAATAGCCTCCGGCTCCCATCCATTCAATTTCTATCGGAGTTTAGAAGCTTCGGCAGAAGAGATAATTGCGGATGAATAATTCAAATATGGCTTCCAAGCTTGCAAATAAATTCTCAAAACATTTATAAAATTACATAAATTGCTCGCAAGTATGTTTATAAATTTATAGCAAAACCGGCCGGCACGGCAGAGACTTTATGGGAACTTATAATGGGATTGGTGTAATATTAACTTGCAGGTTTAATATTAATTACCCAACTTATGGTCTACCACAAGAGAGACCTCATAAACTGGAAACGTCCTCATATAAATGATGCCAGACCACTTACATTCAACTTTGAAAACCCCATTCACGTAATTCACATCAAGTTAACTTTAAAAGCTACATTACAAGGCTTACAATGAGTTGCTCGATTGTGCGAATGCATTGCTCGCATGAATAATCTTTCCAGGAAGTGGTAAAGCATTCATTTAGAAACGTTTTAAATGTATATTTTAAAATAGGAAAAAATTGTAGATTTTCGCGAACAAACCACGTCTACTTGATTGATCAAGGACTTGCGATTAAAGGTGCAACGGGTCATACGCTGCCTGATACATCCGTGAAACATCGGCTCGGCTTTTTAAAGAGAAATAACATTGAAGTTCAAATCAATGGATCATGCTTCCCCTTTAAGCGTCGGGCAAAACATAAAATACAAACTCTAGAGGCGCCAATTACAAAGGTGGTGATTTCCAATTTCCCGGATAATTTTTCTAGTTTTTTTTTAAATGAGACAAAATTGGTGCTTAAAATTTGAAAAAACCAACATATTTGTAATTAATGATATAATCGAAGTACAACCGACGAAGAACACATGAAGCATTGTTTTTTATTATTTATTATTATTATTATTACTATTACAACTGCCAACGATTTGTACAATGATATACGGTAAGTAAAGCCAACGAAGTACACATGAAGTATTGCTAGGATTGCTACTATTAATCAAATCATTATATTATATAATAATAGTAATAATATATATATATTATTATATCTATATAGTTATTATATTAATAATTATATAATATATATAATATAATTATAATAATAATTTATATAATAATAGTAATAATATTTATTATATTAAATAGTTATTATATTAATAATTATATTATATAATATATATAATGTAATTATAATAATAATAATTAATATAGTAATTATTATTACAACCAAAGAGAATGCAAATAAAATTGCGGAAAGAATGAAGAAAGGATGTCGGCAAAACAATTGTAGATAAACACAATTACGGACCTGCTTGAGTGATTTGACGAAAGAAAGATAGAATGCAGTCGGCTGCATTATTGACCACATCTTCTCAAAAATTAACACCGATGTTCATTCCCTCCAAACGAATGGTCACGCGAAAACAATGACGGCACTAATGAGCAGTCATCTGCCGAACAATGTTCTAGCTGACAATGAGAGAATGACTTTCATGAGAACAATTGGACGCACAAAACCATCCAAACCCGAAGTTTTCCTTTCCAAAGCTTTTCTCGATTTTGCGATCCATAAATTATTAAATAAGCAATAAATCAAATTAAATCTTACACGAAAGTGCGAATGAATCGAAACCCCATCCGAACAAATTCCACTGCTCCTTTCAACAGGTGTTTAAAGTCAAAGAATCACACGTAAGTCGTCATCAAACCTTCGAGAAGAAGGACAATACTGTGGGAACGTGACGCGCTCTTCCAATCCGTAAGCATTAAAGTGACTCGATCAGATGAACATACAAAAGTAGGAATGCATATAAATCCTATTACAAATCCTCATTCATTCTTCAACTACGTACACCCTTCTTTGCAAGCTCTTTTGAAAATGCAAAACCCCTAATAACCCATTTTTGGAGGTCAAATTAGTGCTTTTCTTCGATGCTCATCGAAAATGGCAAGACGAATATTGAGTAGGCCTTACAATTTCGTATAATTATGCAGGACTCCATTTTGCTAAAATGATGTCATCAACCACGAGGTAAAATATATTTGTCAAATTGCCCAACTATCGGCTTATTGAACAAACAGATGAGTAAAACAAATGATCAAATATTTATGCTGTTCTAAAAAAACAACACGGAACAATGAATCTCTTTGCACCCCAGGACTCTTTGAATAAATTATACTCCACTTTCATTCACCAGCATCCTGGAGACAATGGAAAAATTATTCAGGAGATCGACATTTTACGGTTCCGCAGCATTTGAGACAAATTGTTCGAGTATGAAACAGTCAGCGGAAGAGAGGAAGAATGCGGAATGGGAACCAATAATGATATGCTGTGAAGCCTAACATCTCTAACAAGACTTTTCATGCACTTCCAATATTTGGCCATGTTTGCCTGTTTCACGATGTTCTTAAAGTTTTAAGACTACATTTATACAAGTAACATCCCAAAGAGCTATGAATCAGGATTACAAAGGTGGAATTACTAACCAGTCTCGAGTAGCCAACTAAACGGACTTCGTGTAAGAACGTTGGTTCGTAGCAGACGTCTGTGGATGGCGGGAGTTTAATCGATGAAGAACGAGTGGCAACTCAACGACTTCACAAATTGAAGGTTGTTTTTTGACGAAGAATTGCAGCAAAAGCAAATACAAGGAGGGATCGATGCATGGAATGACAAACAATGGAGGCCTCCGAAATGACTAGGCACCATTCACTTGTCAGTGCTTTCGGCGCGCCATCTCTCGATGACACCTTCTGAAAAACAATTCAAAAAACCATCGAGGCGTTCCAAGGATTCGATCAGGTGAGATACAAGGAAAGTTTTGCACACCTGGATGAACCGCGAGGTAGGCCGTGAATGGTGTGGGAACTTGTTTATAGGCGACATTACTTATTCCTCGACAAGCAACCAAACGTTAAGTTAAGTCGAGCTTTGTGTTATTTTAAGTGAAACTTAATTCCTTTAAGCCAGTTACATAACTGAAAATACATCTTGGCCAAGAAATGTTCGTTTGAATAAAATTCCAAACAACCAATTATCCGTCTTAGAAATAATTGCTGCAGATTCATTGGGTGCTCGCGAAGAGCGAATATGCAATCCGTAATGGCACTCGTAATTGAAGCTTTTAGAAAGAAAAATAATTAGATGTTTTTAAGAAATATTCAAATTCGTTGGTGATGGAAAATGAAAAAGCACGGGCGATCAAGGTGTGTCAGGCGTGGAGATGGGGAGTACGATAAAGACACAATATCGTGCAACGTTAATGAAAATCCATTGAACCAACAGGAGAAAGCTCAGTAAACTAAGATCTCTTAAAACTTCTGTGGCCAGTGCACAGGCGCATGCAACAATCTCAAATCTCTAATTGAACGTGTGATGGCACTCGTCTAAGAACTTGTTATTTGTTCTTAGCGACCGTCTCCTCGTCCTAATGCATGAATCATTTTCTTCGATTCTTAGATCACGCAGATAACCCGGCCGTTTGTTTATTCCAATTTCAAGCAGACGTAACATTCGAAAGCACTGCCTATTAAAAATCATTTCATTGTGGACGTGGAAACCCGTTCAGAAAAGGGCCTGAATAACTTTTTTACCTTTGAGGAATCAAAGACTATTACTCCGACATTTATTTAAATATTATCTTGCAGAAAAATATCAATGCCTCGCGGTCCTCTACGGAGCGCACCTGTCAGGTCTCCCATCGGCAGCAAAAATCAATCAAATCGAAGCAATCGTAATCAATCGAATGCACGAGGAAATGCTTGATTTCGAGACAACATCACCTCCGTGAGGAGAGGAAAAGATTTAAGATTGGAAACTTTGAATAAAGTCTGCAGATGAGAATGCATGGCATCGCATCGACGGGCTGCATTAACGCGATTGTTCGTGTAGCAGAACAATGAAATCCTCGTCAATACTTAGGCTCATTCACTTTATTTGCAAACAAGCATTGTTTATCACGAAATACAATTAAAGGTGTGCATTTATATTTTAATTTATTAATTATGAAATATGACGACCACCCACCATGAAATTAAATTTGCAGTGTGCTCCAATAAAGTGTAAAGTAACGTGAGCAATTCATTGGCGTGCACAACACCAACGTGGCAATTAGTGACAATAATATCATCAGAAGCTCTCGGAGAACACACACAGGTTGTGTGAAAATAAAATTGGAGCTGAAATCAATATTCATCGACATTCCAAGATTTCATTGGAAGAAATTGTTGGGAGAAATGATGTGGTCAAGTGGGCATTAACATGTCATAATCATTCTGATTCACGTAGCCCTGAAACAACTCAGTGACACCATGGAATACAATATTATTAGCTCACTTAGAAAAGCTGCTTGAAATCTGCATTCAATTATCAAACATTTATTATTAAACATCAATAAAATTCATTCATAGAACAAGGATGAAACACAAGTGAATTTTACTTAAAATGTCATTGTTATTATTATTGTTTTGTTATTATTATTATTATTTTGTTGTTGTTATTATTATTATTATTGTTGTTGTTGTATTAACGTATATAAGGATGAAGGTCGAATGTTATAAAAAGAAACTTCAATGTGAACCCAGATGTGAAGTCAGATGCTTGAAATGGCAACACAAAAGAATTAGAATCCACTTAAATATTGTGACAGCAGTGGTTTCATTGAATGATGAAATAATCAGCTGATGATGACTTGAAATCATTTATTAAAGTTAAACACTGTTAACTTTTTCATAAATCAGATAAAAGAAATCTTAATTATTGACATAATTTAAAACACATGATGGACCAATGCATTTCTTGGTTGTTACCAAATGTGAGGATATGAAAACATGAACAACCAAAATGTTTTATAAATTAGGTTTAATCCTTGTCACCCAAGTTCAGACCACCAATGAGAAGAAAGTGGGTCAAGTGTTGTGGAGGGAGTACACCTCTTATGATATTAGATGCATTTCTTGCTGACATTTGGTAAATAGAACATCCAGTTCATCTTGGTGGTTTGAAAGCACACTGTCACATGTCTGGTTTTCATTTATTTAAGAATTTTAATTATTAATTAACTTAATTAAACTCTTGTTAAATAAGTACTCTGTTGGAGCCGAAGTGTGTAAGCCGCATGAATATTACCGAAGTTGTACGAACAAGCATTTCGGCAAATAACGCGAACAAAAAGACTGGGATCATTTTTGTGGTGCTTCCGAGAATATGAACTTGTTCAGCAGAAATCAATTCGAGTCATTTCCAAGTTCATCAGAAGTTCGCGTGATTACAAATCCATCCATTCACCAACATGGCGAACAACATGGCAGGTAAAACTTTCAAACAAATGCTCACCTCCCCCCTGAAATCCTACTGAAATCCAAACTGGCAAAATTCTTCGTCTCTAGGCTGTAAAAACTTTCGTGAAATCTCCAGGTCAACAAAGCTGACAACTCCGAAGAAAGCAGAAGAGGCGGAATTTCATCCAAATGTCTTCCGAATTAAAGAAAAGCTTCCAACACGTGCTTTAAGGAAGTTTTGAGTTTTCGTCGACCGTCTTTCGACCCAAGTTCCCTGGAGGATTTGTGGGTTGTCATAATTAGACTACAGACAAATGCACTCATCGAGCATTAGCAATCGGAGTCGCATTGAAAAAAAGTTAAGTACAACAAGCTATAAATAAAAGAGTCGTGCATAATTTACAAGATAATAATGAATGCGGAATGAAATATTTTATCATATCAGTGATGAATTAAGTCGCACCTGACCGACCTTGCAATTTCATTAATCTATTTCACTTTCCAATCTCACAGGAAAGATGGAAGACATACAGAGCAAAGGCGAAACAACTACTCGCAGCGAGAAGTCCAACAATTTATACGACGCCCCAACATCAGCCATTTATACGGGCTGGTTCATTCGAGTACATATATGTAAATGCATTTTTAGTCTTTGTTTTCAAGCTCCCATCAATATCCTGAAATACATTTGAACACTTTTTGAGACGAAATATTGCTTCCGAATCTTACAACAACAACAACAACAACAAGAACAACAACAACAATAATATTCGTAATAATCGAGCGAACTCTCGCTTTAAGCTGTAATTGGTAGCGTAATGTCATCATCTGGAAACGTAATTCATGGAAATACTTCCTGGAGTTGTGATTGCTGGATAGTGTTTGCACTTCAAACCACTTACGTCATAGTCAATTAATAATCAAATTGTTGGCATGCAGACATAATTTGTACTTGGGGGCCTTCTCCTGAGCGAGAGAGCTGTGTTGTACTCCAAACTTTTACTGGCTACGTATGAATTTCAATTAATTGGCTTTTATTGGACAATTTTTTATGGGAAATACTTAACGTGATTTGCATTTTCAAAAATTCGCCTACGAGTGGATATTAGCGAGGTAACCGTAGAAGTTGTGAATAATTTGAGAGTTAAATGTTAACCCGAGTAAGATAACAAGCGATAATTGCGATTGCGGTGACAACGAGTACGCGGATGTGAGATGTTGGATAAGAGAAAATAATGGAGAACAATTAAAAGTTCTCGTCGGAGGGAGACGTCGTATTGAATTAATTAAAATTTAAATGTGCACCCGTTCAACTGGACTCATTAATGTCAACAATTAAGCAATTATTAGTTCGTTAAATGACCGTCGGTATCACGCAACATCGTCGAGACTACAAGAGTTCCTTGCTTTGTTTACGTCGACATCGCAGGCCTTGTAAACGACGCTTCATCTCCTCTCGAAATAAACACCAACCACGTTCGGTGACAAGATTTGAAAGAGTTCAAAACAACAAGTTTTATTCGCATTTCAACCTCACTCGGTCGACGGATTTCCGAAAAATCTCGAGAGCTTAATTTGTGCCAATTAATAAAAGAGTGAAGCATTTCTACAAGCAGCTCGTAAAGTTTACAACGAATCATACGCTTGCACTCGGAAGCAAGCACTCGAAGGCTGGCGTGTGTACACTAATTCTAGTTTATGGTATCGTACGCAGAGGCTCGTCTAATAATGGATCTGTAGGAAACAATGGCAACCGAGGTCTCCAAAGGCCAGCATGGGAATTTTTAACATAAAGCAATAACAATTATCTTGGATTAATTATCGCACGCGGCCATTATCGCGTAATAGTAATAATAATAATAATAATAATAATAATAATAATAATAATAATTACAATATCGAGCTGTTAATTATTTCTCAATAAATGTTCTCACGTCAACTCGATTGCAGCTACTACGCATAATAACCGAGATAGTCCAGAGCAGACACGCCCAAGCGACCGTTTGTGGCTGGAGTCTGCCGCTAGTATTTATGCTTGGTTATCTGACAACCATGTATCATAGATTCGAGCCTATCTTTACTCGTGCTTGTGTGCAGAATGATTCCTTATCAAAGCATTGTTTATATCGAGCTTTGGTACAACGCAGCATAAATTCTCCGGCATTTAATATCTCCATCGTAATCGCTGGACTCAAAAAACTCCGACTTCTCCGACGTGGCAAAATTTAAAAAAGAGTTAAAAAGTGCTTCGAACGGTAATGGTTTGTTTGCATAAATGACGAGAACCGATGCTAGCACTTTTCCTAAAGTCCGTTCGGGTTAATCTCGGATGATCTCGAATGTCTCGTGAAGGAACACGACGAATGATTCTCAACATGACATTCAAGCAAACGAGGACGACGACAACTCCGATGGACTCATCCCTCGGAAAGATGGAGAAACACACGTGCAACCTCTCACTCAACTTTTATGCTTTGTTTACAAGCTCGCAGAGTTGAACGGGTGCATCGGTCGCCCATTGGTCGAATGGATGTTAGGGCGGAGTCAATTAGGATGATTGATGGCTTCGTGAGTCATTGAAACGCACTCGGGCCCAGGGCGTCAGGTTCGACGCGGCACTAAACGGGACGTAAAAGTCGGCTCGATGTGGCATTAAGGACCGTACGTGATGTGAATTCTTATGCACGCGCGTACGTGACTTAACTCTCGCGTGCGTGTGAATACGTCGTGTAAAGTCTCGAGCACGTGTGCGTGTCGAGCGCTAGCCTAAAGTTTTACTTGCAACGCAGCGGGCTGGCTGATGAACGCTCGTTTCCTAAGCCTTTGTTTGAGAGTTAAAATGTCAAATGTAGAGAGAATATTAAAATTTCAATATTAATTTCGTTACTCGGAATGCAAAACATTTATTTACGACTTTGTCATCCACTTTTTGTTAATTAAGGTTACTCCTTATCGAGAGATTTCTGGTGAGGCGAAGAAACGAATGCGTTGTAACAACAAATCACAAATGCGCTTGATTTACATTGAAATTAATTTTAAACATCATTTTAATAAATTTATTGATATTTTAAATAAATTAGATTTTACGATTGTTTGCAGGTGGCTTAAACAAATTTATCATTAAAATGCCTTATAAAAAATATCAGCATTTCTCACTGTTATTCGGTAGGTGGCGCACGAGAGTATTTTATCGAACATCAGCATAAGCTCAAATTGTACTGACACAACAATGTAATATTTATTTCGCGTTATTTAAGAAATTTATCCATAAATAATAATAATAATAATAATAATAATAATAATAATAATAAATATTTAATATAATAATTAAACGGTCACATTAATTTTAGCGCTTCTCTTTTTTACTTCGGTCTTTGATTTGGACATTTGGGAATTTGATTACTGTTAATTAACAGACTGAATATGCTTGAATTTTATTATTTTTAAGATTTAACATTTTTGATTTATATTAATAATGAAATTAATTCCATTATGTTTTAAGGTTATGCGGTGATTTCAAATGTTATATTCGAAGCGGAATTAATGTCAGTAATCGGTTCGAACAAATTAGAAATAGGATTTGAAACGTTTGTTTGCTCATTAAGAATTTAATAAAAGGCATTTAACAATTTTTAGTGATTTTAGAGTAATTTCGAGAAAATTTTACACGTTACGAAGATATATCAAATATTGATATGAGTCAAATGATAGAATGCGAAGTTATGTGTAGGTTAAAATGATCATTTTACGATAAAGTAACCAATCTTAAAGTGATTCGAATGGCACGATTTAAGATTGAATGAAATTGCGTTATGGATTGCATTTAAAAATATTTCGGATTGGTTGGATTAATATTTTAGATCTATTTGCAAATTAACTTGAAATGGAGCCATTTTAAACCTCCACCATTTGTTGATAGTTTATCTTTCAAGCGCTCCTATCGCTTATTACTTTACACATTCATCGATTCTTATTTCTCTTGAAATCATTCGGATATCCTGTAAAATGTAGCAAATGCCTTTTGCTTCTGTCAGATTTTCTTTCTTGAAAAAGAGGGTTTTGTTTGAGTTAAGGAAGGATGTAAATTCTTTCTGCTCATTATTATTTAAAGACACAAAACACTTAAATCATACCTGTTGAAAATATTTTCATTTTTAGATTTCAAAGAAGCTGTGAATATTAACTCTAAATGCCTCACGTAAAGCATAACAACACATATTATTACAAACAGTAATCCATCCATATTTTAATTAAACGTCTCAACAAGCCATAAATAGAGTACTAGCTGATACGACACGTTATTGGAGTCCTTGACGACCATTAATTAGGTCAGTTGGTCTCCAAGGAGTTCAACTCGTCGTGCTCATGTTCTCTGAAGTTTACTGCTGTTATGAGGCGAAGCAATATGTCGGATGATCATCATTCACAACGACCTTGTTGCTCCATATCTGTGATTGGACATTTTACGATGTCCAACCATCCGCTCGTCCGTCCATCCGTCCATTCATCCATACATACATCCATCCATTCATTCAACCATACATCCATGCTTGAGATCGTAGTAGAGATAATCCGATTAGTTTCATATCAAACTACTCAAGATATTGCATTAAGAAAGTACAATGGTATCTTTTATATCTTTATATCTTGTGTCTTTTATATCTTAACGTCGCCGTTGCAAATTTTTGTTTTCGAACGAAGTTTCACATTTAAATAATCAAATATAATGAACATCTTCCTTATTTTGTGTGGATTTTTATCGCTAACCAGCTGTAATGAAAATAAATTCAAAAGTGAGATTCTACTGATATTTTAAACTTTATTGACTTTGTAATAAAAACGTTATAATTAGAATAACATCTCATAAAATGCTTTAAAATAATCCATTTAAATCTATTCAGGTTGCATTAAGCATCCCGACTTTCAAAACTTGATAATCAGAGGCTTGACAGGAAAGTTTACGGACGTTCGTTTTTGGAATGAAAATTCAGCTCCACGCGAGCACCTTGTGAAAATCATCGTGGAAAAAGCTAACGAAACTGACGGGACACTCTTCAGAGAAGTTTTTCATGCTCAAAACAATCACAAGTTGTATAAAACAAAACATTTGCCAGCCATGCTACTTCATCATCCAGACATTACCTCTGGATTGTCGTCTACACTATTGAGTGGTGGTGGTGAGACAGGCCCTTCTGAATTAGAAAGTTTTATTTCGAGAAGTTCGGACATCTTTTGGGTTTGGTTTATCAGCAGTTTGAAATCGCTTGAAAGTTGGTTGAGAGAAAATTTTCATTTGTTATCCAACGACATCTCTGAAATTGGTGCCACAGAAATAGCAAGAATAATCAGATGCTTAACGAAATATTCCGACGAAGACTTTGAAGACAAATTCACATGGTTTTCTTGCTTCTACGTGTGTAGGTGAGTTCCAGTTTTTGTGAACAACCAATAAGTTCTTTAAACATTTCTTGAAAAATTAAACACATTAATGGTCGCATTCGACTTAAAATTGTGCAGGGATCTGAGGAATATTTCCAAAGATATTGAAGGCGTTTTTAAGACTATTCCTCAATGCAGTGGAAGTGAATGGCTTGGCGACCTAATCATCAGAATCTTTATGGATTTTGTTCACCTCAATGACTGTTATTTCGAGGTGATGCATTCCTCAACCATTTTAATTTAATGATAAGATTTTTTCTTTGAACGATCGTGAAATGTTGATTATAAGACTCTCCTTATGTGAGATCATACATTTTAAGCAGGTGATTTCTCCAAAGAAGACGCTGTTACTTGTAGAAGGAGATTTGAACAAACTCGCAGTAAAATTTCAAACGTTTGTCACTCCGGGTGTCCACTGCTTTCCATCAAATGCTTTCCAACATAAGAAAAAAGTAGTAAAGGAAATCATAAAATATGTTTTTGGACTGAGAAGTTACTGTAGAGTAAAATTGGAATTTTCAACTTCAAACTATTTGAGAGATTTTATGCCTCCGCCAATAGGCACTCCGAAGTAAATTAATAGTTGTAAACCCAACATGCATTTATGCCTGTTTTTACTGTTTTTTCCTGAAATGCAATGAACGTGGAAATCAGGTGCAGGGACGGATCTGGGATTGTACAGGTGGCCATAGAATTCCACCCGGATGGAATTAACAACAAATCAGCCGACATTTTACTGACGACGGATAACTGGAACAAGACGTTCGTTATACCTTTGATCGCAGTCGTTGATCATAAATTGGAACGAATGCGTGAAACCGACCTGAACTTTACAATCAAAATGGTGGTTGACGATAAGAGAATAAACTCGACAAAGTTTCCGGTAATTTTATTTCTGCGTGATAAATATAAAAGAAATAAAGCCAGAGATGAATTTAATTTCCAAGTTATTCTTGCAAATCATTCGTTTAACAATAGTTAAAAGTTGTCGACAAAGAATCAAGGAACGTGGGTGTCTGCCAATCCATCAATGACCCTCATCTTGTAACTTTCGATAACTTGTGGGTTTGTTGATTGTCAATCACTTGCGGATCACTAAGCACATTTCTGCTTGCAGATATTACAACAATTTGGAGCAAGGATATTTTATACTTTATAAAAACAAGGAACTTCCTTACGAAGTAACGATTTTAAACAGTAAGGGGGTGTTTTCTTCATGACTTGATAACGCAATAACCTGCAGGTTCAAGTGATTTACCAATCGTGCGGTCCCAAAACTCGAGAATCTTGTAACTGTGCTGTTGCAGTCAAGTCTTATGACGACGTTTTTGTGGTAGACAAATGTCGATTGCGCACCAACGGTTCAAGTGACAACTCCGAGTCTCTTCGCGTCATGAAAGTCACACTGTTTGTCAATGGGAGGCTCAACCGAGCAACTAGAATATTCCGAAAACATGGTGGCATGGCTTATCAGGTAAATCAGCACAATGTTGTTGTTCTTCAAGAGATGATGTGGCGCTGCACCTCGGTTTATAAAATCCAAATGATTTCATTCGATGCAACTCTATAGCGAATGTAAATGTATCATAAATGTAAAAGCCGCTTGTCATTGTTCTTCCGACAAGAAAATTCTGGTGAAAAGAATTCATTTCAATCTGATTTATTTTCTATTATTACTTCTCAAATCCAGAAACTAGAAGGCGTTGGAGAATACTTACTTAAAAATATATTATTTTTAAATATTTAGACTTTTCTACATTACTCATTAATTTTTCGTTCTTTATTATCATATTTGAATGAGCAAGATTGCTGAAGTTCCCGGCCTATCGTTTCATCCTCCTTCTGAATTTTTAATTTGACAATTACTTAAATATAACTTATAAAGACATCGACCAAATGCTAAGAATTTTGTAATTGCTCAGATACTTCTGCCTCATGGGACTTTAATAAATATTAGAGCGAACGCTTTCAATTTTCTCAACGTGTGGATTTCACCATCTCCATTTGATAGAAATAGGACTTCCGGTGAGGCAAAAATTATAAATTTGATTTAAAATCATTTGACTTTCCCACAATAAGTGATAACAACTACAGCGAGCACTCCAGAAACTGAACTCCTAACGCACAAAACAAACCTTGGCCCTTCGGCCACCGACGCCCAAGTAAATGGGACTCGGCAGACGATGCAGTCACATTTCTGCTCTGATGTGAACAGGTTCCGAACTGAAATGATATTGCTGCCCGTTTTCTCATTCTGGCAGCCGAGTGGTTAAGGCTTTCGCTGTGGTGCGCTGCGTAATGAGTTTCTGTAATTAATTAATTAATGCAGTGACACCTAATTTCGTTATGTCGTTTATTGTTTTAGTAATCGTAATAGGAACAATAAACAAATAATTTTTAAAATAAAGTTGCATTTCAGGACTTTGTGGAACTTTTAATGACATAACAGGAGATGACCTTCTGCACTCGGATGGAAATTATAGCGAAGTAACAAAAGTCAGAAAATACCCTCCTCACAATTTCATAAGATCTTGGAGGTGAAGGATTGATAATTAATTAACTAAATAATATATAATTCTAATTTTATATTTATTTTCACAAGTTGCAAAACACGATAAACGAAATAGTGCATTAACAGATGAGGAAACAAGACAGTTTTATTTCAATTAATTCATGAAGGAATCTTGTTTAATGATTTAAAGGGATGATTTGGAAAGATGATGAGAAACCGAAAAACGATAGAATGTTCACAAATATATTTTGCAAATAAGTAAACAATTTCTAATGATCCTGAATTGTAATTCCCTTTTCTAAAGTACGAGCACCAGTTTGCCAAAAGACCAGTTGATTTTTGACAGGAAGCACGTGACCGATAAGTGAAGGTCATGCCATTAAGAGAAAACATTCCATCGATAAAGTGATCGGATTATAAGTTGAATCGTTCTTAAGAATAAAATGTGAAATACAAAACGCTTCATAAAAACTCGGTTCCTCAATTCATCCGCGCGTGCTACTTAAGTTGATTTAAACACCACAAACTTCAATTTAGTTGCAAGGTGCTCATTTATGAACACGCAGAAATGCACAAATTGAACAATTTCGGTTTTTTCAAATATTCGTTCATTTGCAGAGTTAAACCTCAAGATAGAATCTTTGAAGGCGTTGAAGCAACAAATGAAGACTTGAACGAAACATGCAGGTGTTCGCATCAAGCGCTCAAAAATATTTTTTGTAAATGTGGATTTCAACAATTTGTGGAATCATGCCACTTGGATCTAGGTAACTGACGTGTCAATAAAAAATAATTTATTAATTAAAATAAAAAAAATCAATTATTCTGAATAACAAATAAAACATTTAATTATTAGGAGATGAATTTTTATCAACAAATATCAGTTTGATAGCCAGAAAAAGCAAAAGGAACTTTCATGAAAATGACTCAAGAGACGTGGATGAATCATTTCAATCGGTTTCCTGTTTAATTCTTTTTCCTCATTGAACAAATTTCCATAATAAAATACATTATCAGGAATTGAATTTCACTGGCAACAATTTCCCACTAAGAAAGTATTGCACTTCTCTGTTGATAAGAAATTCAAAACTCATAAAATTATGTTCGGGGAGTTTCCTGTTCAAAAATAGTTCCAGAGGACCTGTTGGAAATGCCGTCGAAGGTTGTATGGATGATATGAAAGTACGTTTTTGTCTCTATTTTGAAATAAATGATTATTTATTAAATAATATTTTTATTATTTTGATATATTCTGTGAATGTCTTATTAATGGCAATCGGCATGCAACACGATTACATTGGACGCAACTTTAGATTCATGTTTAAAGCACTTAGGTCCTTTAATTCCTACTTGAATTAAAACCAATTGAAACGTTAACAAAAGAAATGAAATCGCAAATAATTAGATTCACGAGATTCTTAGAGCTCCGTTTTTACAAGAAATAATAAGGATTTGATATGGAAGTTGATATTTAAAATTTTTGACTTTGCACCAGTTATTTTGGTAAAAGGTTTTAGATTTTGGTTTTTTTTTGTGATGTAATTCTTACAATGTGGATATATTCCATAAGAATTTTAGACATCCTCTCATAATTTAACGAACAACTCCCAATTTTTAAAGATCACCGGAAATCCACAAGAATTAAGTTTTGAATGGAAATTGTCTGCACTTGACGCTGCCAAGGAAACATGTTTGATGGTCCTCTCTCGAAATCCATTCTTTTTTGGCAGGATGGAAAATATATTTGAAAACGAAACTTGCGTTAATGAATGTTTTATGAGAGGGACTTGCATTTCAAGTTAGTTAATAATTACAGAAGTACAATATGTCAATAATATTTTTATTTAATAACGTGCATACATGTGAGGATATCGTGATCTTTTCAGTGCAATGCTTTTGTTCACAAAAATCGTCGGCTTCGCAAACAGAAAGCTTTTGATTGAAATTTTGTTGAAATGAAGTATAAGATTTGTTTGCATTTTTTTTGCGTGCTGTACATGCACAGGCACCTCCAACTAATTGTGCTTGGGTTTTTCATTACTTGATTCCAGGTCTGTTTTCTATTACAAAAAGATCCAATCCAAATAAAGTCATGCCTAATCTTGAATTTATACTTTTTTCGTATCTGAAGCTGTTTCAAAGAATTTATAGTAATTCTCGTATTAATATTCCGTGATAATAATTGCAATACCAGAATTTGGTACTTTTAAAAGTATTTCAATCACATGTACAGATAAACTAAACAATTTTCTTTTAATTTAATTAACACGATTGTAATTATCACTTTAATAAAATTAAATTTAATATTTACAAATGTTCAGAATCATGTCAATGCAATGCGGGATATTCCGGAGCAGATTGCAGCATCGAAGATGTGTCCGACTACAAACCTACAATTTTTACCGCCGTTACAACGTTTTGTGACTCGAGGACAGAAAATTGTTCATATGCTGCATTTTTTGGAAAAAACTTTACTGAAGAAATGATGATTACGTGCAATGCAAGGCCCATTAAGGTCATTGGATTTTGATTGCAATGTAGATTATCGACTAAACACGCTAGATTGAACTAATGAGACCATTTTATATCAACGATTTTTTCATTAACCTTTCAAACATGCGAACTTTATTAGAACTTGATGCTGATTGATCAGTTTCAGAAATTGGTTTTAATGTACACCTTAATGACAAAGAAAACTTACAAATATTGATCACACAAACTTATGTGATGGATGAGCCTGAATTTATGACATTTTCAACACTCATACTTGTCTGTCGTCTCTCATGGTGCTATCCCTATGAGTTAGTTGTCTGTGCCCTATCTATATATAAGAGGTCGAAGCTTTGGTTCAATTCCCGGGATGCTAGTTTTTTATCTTGCAATCTTTCATCATTGTTTTTAACTTGTATCAAGTGGTTACGTTAGTCTCGAAATATCCGCGAATGTATTCGCCATTTGTCGACAATGCAAGGATTTCTTTATCTCAGAATGTGTCAACAATTTATTTCTTATCAAGAATACTGAATTGTACAATATAATACAAATTTTCTTTCTCTTAATGTTGGTCAAACTGCAAACTTAACAAGTTTAACTTGTTGTATTTTGACATTAGGCCAAATTTTTAAATTTACTATTTCTACTTCTATTCACTTTGTAACCATTTTCGATATGAAATCGATTAAAAGGATCGAGCGGTTTCATTAAATCTAAAAATACTTAATGATAACGAATATTTAATAGCTAATGGATATTCTTTTACTTTATGTGCAATTTAAAACGAAAAGGGTTCTGTAAATCTCTTGAAGCAATCAAAAGTTTTTGAAATAATTTCTTTTTTTGAAGGCCACATCTATCGACAAAGTGGAATTGACAAAAAGTGCAAAAGTTCAGACTTATATTTTATCTCCCAATCAAGCTATTTGTGTTCTACCGGGAACTTCAAGGCAACATGCAAACAGTCAAGAAATAAGCATATCGCTCGAAACACAGGACAACCTTCAGAGACAAGTTACACTGTCAAAGTTTAAATTCGTTGTTTATGACTCTGCTTGCATGACATGCAACCCAGCTACATGCTCCCTAGAGAAAGTTTGTTTTTTTGTTGAAAAAAACACTCTTCAAATGTCACGGCATGAATAATTTCATTTCAGAATGTAAAATATTGCTTGGTGGGAAATATTTGCTACGAGGATTTTGAACAACATGAAGAGGATCCCTGCCTCATATGCAATGTTTCTTCTTCTACAAATGAACTTACTCACAGCCAAAGTTAGAATTTAAAAAAAAAGACATTTATTGACATATTATAATTTCAAATATTTTAGAAATGGAATGCGTCATGGAAAGAGAGAAAAAAACAAACCTCGAGCTTAGAGAACGCAAGGATCTCATAACTAGGCAACTTGATCATTGTTTACAAAAATATGTTTTGCAATAGCTTGGAAGTAAATTTTCTTGAGGGCATTCTATTAAATTAATTAACACCAAATTTTCCACTATTCCTGATAAAAAAAATAATGCCAATAATATCTTTTTAAAATTAGCATTTTTAATAAGCAATAATTATTTTCAGGTTGATCGTATCAGTGTCATTTTCCATTCTTGTAGTGATTGCAACATTGGCCATATTCATTCAGGAAAACAAGTACGTTAAAAACGTAAACTTAGTGAATGACTTATTTAAAAGGTCCTAAAAGTAAATTTAAGTTTTAATGCAAAGCTCCAGATTTACTATAACAGATTTATTTATTTATCAGTTTGTGAAACAAATTTGGAAATTGAAACTTCCAAAAATGGAAGAAAATTAAAATTTAAACAATTTCTTGTCGATATAAAATACGAAATGGAAAAGGAAATTAGTGTCAGATATTACATAAAAGAAAATTAATATGCTTGAGTTATTTCAATGAAGACATGTTTTTAAAGCATGGTAACACGTGTTTGTAACGAGCAATTTTTATATGAGAAAGCACGAGATGAACTCGGTCCTGCTGGATCAAGCTATATAATTTTTATATTATTTAACTAATTATATAACTTCTTAATCATTGCGAGCCATTAAATTACTCAGCTGATTATCTGATTTTGCAGAACAATTTCTCATAAATATTAATTTTAAAATCTTTGATAAAAGGAAATAATGTAAATAGAAATTTACTTCATTTATGTAGAGCCATAAGCGTAGCGTCAGAGGCGCTTTTTGTCAACCGTCATAGCAGTGCAGGCTTGGTTTCGAACGCGACACGTTACGACTGTTGCCAATACCGACGCGTGCAGGAACAAAACCCGCTGAGCTAGCTTGCACGGAATACGAGTTTGTATAACTTACAAGTTATTATTCATGTGATCTGATGGCATTTTTTCAACAGAGCTTCACATAAAAGTGTCTCAAAGGTCGATGAAGCTATTTCTGATGACAAATCTCCAGAGTTTATAGTGAGTGCAGTCAACAATAGACAAACGTCGGACGTCAATGATGAATGCCACAAAATGAGTAACGAAAAGTTATTCAATTCAATTAAATCTCCCAAAACCTTTCCCAAAACAAATGAAAGCAATCGAAAGAAATCTACGAAAGAGAATGAAAAATCAAGAAGTATGAGCGCGAATTTTGGGCCACACTTTCACCACGAAAAGAGACAGAGGACTTTCAGTGAAACGTCAGAGAAATCGTACGGAATTGGTGGAGGAGGACCAATACTCTTCGGATGTCACAGCCGTTTAAGTTGCATATTACCCCAAATAACCAATGAAAATTGCTGCATCCGAGGACACACTGCCAGCTTATTTGCATCGGTTGCTTCAACACCTCGTGGTTCTCGCGTTGAAACCAATAAATGATTTCTTTTATTACCACTTCTTTTGAAGCTCTGAAATTACCCAATAAATTACCAATCATAGGACTAATTTCAAGTTACCAGAAATGTGTCAAAAACAAATAATATAAGAATTTTTTCAAGTAATTAAAATCATTATGCTTTTAAAAAGATTGTTGCTTTGAACTTGTTGCTTCTTTAAGTAATAATCTAGACACTTCTCATTGCTAAATTTAGCCAGGGTTGTGAGTTGGAGAAGTTAAGCTTTTGAATTTGAAATTCAGGGGGAGTTGGGCAAAAGGATGTAAATTGACATCATGCTTAGTATTTCTTTATCAGAGAGGCAGTCATCAAATTTAAAAGAATGACATCAAACATTTGCGAATGGAAACAATGAAAATGCATTTTTGGGATTGTGGGCTAAATTCTTCAAAAAATCACTGCTTTATTAAAAACAATATTGGATAGAGTATATAAAACTTCCTATGGAATTGAAAGGAATTCTGCCAATTCCTGCATTTCGCTATTTTGTAGGAAATTTATTTGCAGAATAATATAAGCAAGTTGATAAGGATGAAAATTGGCATTTCTTAGTTATGCAACGGACTTTAATCAAATAAATAAATAAATAAAGATGAAAATTGGCATTTTAGCCCTTTTCTTTCTAAATAATTGTCGTAAGAAGTGCTATTTTTTCAATTGCACAGGAATTAGCCATTTCCCCATTAAATACGCTTTGAGACCACGACAGTGATTCTTCAAATTTACCTACAATTGATTAAATATCCTTCTGAAAAATTCCTTCTGAAAATAAAGAAAAGCTTTGAGGATCTGTGCAAACATCAAAGGTTTATCAGATATTCATAGGCACTGCCGTTTTTGTAACCAGAAGTGCTCAAATCAATTTGCAGGCATTTATACAGCTGTTGCTAGTTTTGCGATTGAAGCCTTTCAGGTGGCCAGCATAACATTAAGGCTTTAGTTATAGTGAACTTGTAATGCGAATTTTAAACTTTTGCTATGAAAAACGTCAGGACAGATACTGGATTTTTAATCACTTAGAAATAGAATCTAGGCTGTCAAAAAATGGTAAAATTCGAAACCATTATCAATTCCGAATCAATTTTTGTTTATAAATAAATCCGCACTGCCGGTCTAATATTTATTTTCATTTACTAATTATTTATAATTTTAAATCAATTAAGCCAGCCAGTAAACATTTAATTATGTTAGACATAAAGGTGTAAACAGCTCTATATCGTGTCTAAGAAACTTAGCTCACGTTTCTGGCTACATATTTTGGGTGTTGCATATGAGAATGATCTATGAAATAATTTTGACAGGCAGGAGTTGCGTCGGTCTAATGCTGCTATTTTTTGTTTCTGGATACTTGTTGATTCTCGGTATATTGTCCGAAGTTACCGTTAATCACTCAACCGATATAGCTTATTCATCAAAACATTCAGTCAAAACCAATTGGGAGCCACCTGGTAAGGAGACTGACCATCTTCATGTATTTGTTCAGGTAAAAAGTGATGATTAAGGCTCTGCGCCTTGTAGGATGCTTTTAAGCTTTGAACAAATACATTTGCTCAAATATTGCTGATGCAATAGATTTCAGATTTACATTTGAGTGCCTTTCATGAAAAGGCAAGAGGAAATGATCTTCTCCACTTTTGTTCTGAAACTTTAGGTATAATTCAGCCAGAGGTTGTTATGCTTACAGGTTTGCTAGTTTTGCAATTTAAATTGAATTGAATCATTGCATTGATGTAATTAAACCCTCTAATTTAGGTGATATAACAGATGCTAAATTGGAAAATCTAGAAGGTTCAAAGCAAATCTTAGATGAATGGATAGAGTATAAGGGCATTCTTGACAAATCAAAAGTTTTGAACAGAACTGTGTGGCTGGACACAAGAGGGAATCACGGTGATCAAATACGATCTCAGTTTGATTGAATGGAATTATCGCAGTGGATTCATTAATTTGTTTTCGATTGTAACGAGTCATTATTTCTTATCATTTGGTTCTTGTTGCAGATGCATTTGATGTTCCTCAATTGGACAGTAAAGACAATTTATTTAGGTGAATTTATTTTATTTTTGTTGTCATGAAAATGTAATATTTGTAAACAGATATTTAAAGGTTAATACTTTAATTAAATTAATTACTTAATTCCAAAGGAAGTTTTCAGTTCAGGGTCAAACAGGAAAACTGTCTTATCATTACAAACACAGAAGCCCAGATGGGGATGTGATATCTTTCATTGCTGTCGATGCTTGCCTAGATCCTGGACCAAAGAGGCCTTTCAATTTCTTTGGCATGCTCAAAGAAGTGAGAATAATTACTGTTTCTCAGAATTGGTGAATCTTGAGATTGCACTTGTGAATTATTATCAGTCATCGTTCGCATTCTGTTTTGCAATGGTAACGCACGATGTCGTCGGAATCGATTAAGCAATCTCTTTAAGGATGTGTATGGCCTTTAATAATGCCATGACATTAAATTCATTAAATGTGCTGTGCTTTATAAGCATTCTTCTATTGATACTTTTGAAGTGTTCTGTATGGATAATTAAACGTTTTAAGCTGTTAATTAATTGACCCAATGGTTTCTATAATCTTTTTTATTCTGATTAAGTAATAATACTTAGTTTTCAATGTCATAAATAACTTATTACTTTTCTGGATCAAACTTAATGCTAATAACATAATCAAAGATATTCATCATGTTTTTTTCTACTTTTTTGAGGATTAATTTTGGGTTTTAGTTATTTTGTGGTGTAGGGAGAAATGAAATAATGAAGAATAACAATAAAATAGAAGAATGAGCAGTTAAACACAGATGAGTAGAAAGTGGGACAATGTGTTCAATAGAGATGAAAAATAGCACCTTATTATCGGTTATTTGTGACGACGAGTCCGAGCGAGTTTTGTCGTGCAATTTGATTTCGTGCATTTGAAAGTTTTCTTTGTTATTTTTATTAACTTTACTACTTTAATGTCTCTTTAGTCTGAAATAAGAAGGCTTAAAGAATTTACAGAAGATGCATCATCAAATTCAAATGCAACAATATTCTTTGGTCACTATCCATCATCTGTTATAAGCAGTCATGATTCTGATGTTGTTAGGAATTTGCTCAGGTTCGTTTATGTACGTCCCATGAATGTCTCAACTCTGCCGTTGTTAATTAAAATAAAATTGAAACTGTCGATCATTCCATTGCATTTGTCAAATAATTTCTTAAACTTGTAGCACTGGAATTGCATATCTATGTGGACACTTTCATACCTTCGCTGGCCTGGTGACACAAATGTATGCCTTCCAGAGAGAAGGCTACTTAGAACTGGAGTTGGGTGACTGGAAACATGAGAGATTGTTAGTAATTTAATGCTATCAAATTTAGTCTAATGAATGAATTCATAACAAATGAAATGAAATAGAAACATGATTATTATTTGCCTAAAAAATCAACTTCATTCATAGGTTTTGAAATGCATTATTTGCTCTAATTACTCTTGGGAGCCAAAGATTATTTAATACAAGTTTCATTGAAATCAACTATCAAACCTATTTGTTTGCATTTAATCATTTTCTGCCAATATTCCATAGATTAAAAATAATTTTGTAACCTACACAATGCTGTTGACAATTTTATTAATGTTCTCTGCCTCACAGGCAGCCTTTGGCTTCACGTGGAGCCCTAAAAATATCAACTTAGAAATCATATTTCTCATTTAGCAAAAAAAATTTTCAATTTATTTTTTCAAAAGTATCATCTTCACATCATTTTCCACAAGACAGGCTCTATTATTTCCCTTGAGACTTTTCAATGATTTTTATATATGCTTTATCACTTTTCAATTTTATTTTTGTTTTTTTTGCTCACATGGTGAGTTTATTTAAAAAATATGAAAGTTTATTTTGATAATTCAAATATATTTAAGTAGGTAAGTTAATAAAATTATGTAAACTGCCATCTGGAAGCCTTTGTTCTACTTTAGGTATCGTGTGATGGCTTTGGATAACGGATTATTTTCGTTTGTGGACATCCCTACTCACAAATTTCCAGTTATTCTTGTCACCAACCCAAAGGATGAAAGATTCATGGTTTGGGGCAAAGAGCCTATTCATAATATTGAAGAATCGAGCCACATCAGGTTTGCTATGTGCTACATTTTATAATGTTTGTGCTGTATTATTATTAAATTGAATGTAACAAATGTAGTTTTTAATTGTTGAGTCCTTTAATCTCATTAATTCCATACCTTTGCACTCAAATGGAAAAAACACTTAAGTGGATTTTCATTAAGCTTCTTGTTTGTATTGGTTAACCAATCTTTATGTTTATTATAATTTACAATTTGATCCCAAGGATGCTCATCTTTTCCCCTCACGCAATAAGAAATGTGCTTGTTTCCATTGATAATTATCCTCTTGGTGAAGCAGAACAAGTCAAAGGTTCTCTCTTCATCCTACCGTGGAAAGCCAAGAATTACAATACTGGATTTCATCACATTGAAGTTTCTGCAACTGTAAGTTGTGTGACTAATAAGTAAAAAGCAATCTAAAATATTTAGTGATACATGTTTGATGTTTTGATATTCATTACAAATTACATTGTTGTGGCCTTTAGGATTCATCTGGCAGAACAACAAAAGTTAAGCAAGGATTCTCAATGGATGGAAGTCATTCTGGCTTCACTTTTATTCAGCGATTCATCCTCATAATGGATCACACTTTCTTTGTAAGCTTTTCAATATTCGGATCTTGATTTCAATTTTGTATTCCTTGCATGTGATTGCAGTTCAAATCGTTTTTTGCCCTTACTTTCACGATGGCCGTGTTGCCGCTGGTCTTTTTCAAAATATTTAAAGTACAAATAATAGGTTGGTGAAAACTTTTTTAAGGTGAATTATTTGACTTTGTGAATAATTTTGGTTCGTAGCTTTGACACAGCACAGATTTTCCAGCTGCTTCCTGAGATTTTTTCAGAGGTGGATGAGGAGATTTTGCCTGATTGCACATCGCCCGAAGCTATTTTATCCCCTGCTTGCTTACAACATCTACCTTGTTTCAGGTTTGCAATTTACAAATTCCTGCATTATTTTAAACATTGAAGCTCACTTAAAAGTAATTTTCTAAAGTAGGTTATAGCAACGACCGTCAACAAATTAATTGTAATTACTTGGGTTTTTTTTAGGCCCCTGGTTTATCGGGTACATTTTATCGGATCACATTGGAGCTTGCTTCCTCTACGGGCTTCTAGTTGATGGTCATTTTCTAAAAACATCTTTGACATATCTCTACGGTGCACTTCAGGTTACACATTTCACTTCACTTGATCCTAATTTGAGAGAATGGTCCCCTTTACTTTTATTTAGAGAATCTCTGTCTCACACTAATAATAGTAATGTCATGTGAAAGTGTTAGGTAAACAACCAAATGTTCACAGATTAAATTCAATGTGAGACGTTGGTTTGAAACCACACAAAATCACATTCCCTCGACTAATCTCTTGTTAATCAAAGCCAACTAAAGCGATGTTTTCAGATGCTACAATTCAACATTCCTTTGACCTTCTACCTGGCATTCACTCTCGATTGCACCGTAACGAAGCAAAACAGAGCAAACGAGAGATGCGGAATTCGTTTTAACGGCTGGAATCGACATCGGTTCTTGAAACCCGTGAAGCATGTGATCGATCATTTATTTTTTTTCGCCATCGTTTTATTCCAAGCTTATCTCATCCTCAGTGGTTTCCTGAAGTGAGTACTTTATGCTTTTTGTTGGGCATCTACTTGATTAATTCAATTTTTAAACTAGGTCTTACGGCTTCCTGGCATTTCTCATTTGTCCCATGCGCACTTGGGCAATAGTTCTTGCATTGGTTCTCCATTTCATGACGGTCGGAAGCAAGCACTCGTTACCTCAGATTCCAGATAACAAATTAGATAATTCATTCCTCAACAAAGCTTTCCCTGATGAATCTAGTGGCAATGAGAGAAATGGCAACAGATTTTGTAACGCAGATGAAACCAATGAAAAGTTCCCAGAAGACAAAGTATCGCATTATGAGGACAATCCACATAGGAAAACCAGTAACACGTGCAGCGACAACGTGGAGCAAAACACTTTATAACATCACAATGTGATATGAAATGCACTAGAAGGGTATGCTTGGCTTGCAAAGAGAGTTAGTTACGTGTTTTACCGATTTAGAGGACTCTTAAAATCGTCTCATGAACTTTTACTTACCTATTTTGCCGTGGTAGTATTATAATTTGTGAATCAGCGTAAAATTGATGACAATTATCGCATCCTAAGTTGACATTTATTAAGTTTAATCGAACAAATCGAGAAAAAAGGCTTGGCAAGTATACGTTCCAAATTTCTCCTTGGCCAGACGCACTCTTCGGTGGTCTTGCTTTAATTTAACGTCACTCAATCGTCTGTCTGCCTGCGCGCCAACTGAAGCGGAGAAATAATCCGGTGCAGAATATTCGAGTGTTTACTTTTATTTTGTGTCGCGAGTTTCTGTGGTTATCCGTCATATTGTGATGGTTTTTATTCAATTATGCTTGCGCGTCTGACACTTGTTTAATTTGTGTTTTTGGACTTACAACATGGCCACATTTTAAAGCATTTCGAAAAATCAAATTAAAGCAGACATATTTGAAGAGCGACCTCAGAGACATGGTGAAATTTTCTATTAAGGCTTGATTGACACGGCAAAAACGGGGCTGAGTCTGAAACTTGAGAAAAACTTTAGGCAATTTAAAAAAGGACATTTACAATTTAATTTTATTCGGGAGGTCGGAAACGGTGCTAAGAATGATTCGATCTTGGTAGCGAAAATTCGCCTTCTCGATGCGTGCTTTTGGCTTCAAAAACTGACGTTTTTAGACTTGGGATGCGGAATAATGTCATATGTTCTATCATTTATTCTCTTCATTCATTAACGTTTTAACGGCCCCTTTGATTTAGGAGAAAATAAAAAGCGATCGACCGCCTCTTCTGTTTGAGTCCTGTTGGAAAAGGGACGCGCGTTTAATGGATGCAGAGCGTACATTTCGTGAAAATGACACCTCTCGACAAATATTTGATGAGGTGTGTTTTTTGTTCTCAGAGTTTGACGAGCAGTTATTATTGGACAGGCTCTCCAGGCCAAGATGTCCAACCAAAATGCAAGCCTTGCATTCCTGGTTAAAAATAGTGAAATGTGCTTAAATTAAGCTGCCAATTTAAATTGCTGCATTTAAGATAATTGACTTCCAACTTAAATTTATATACTTCGAAACTTCTCCATGTGATCATTAGGACTACAAATGTTTCTTTTACTTGCTATTGATCTTAAGTAATTTGTAACATTTGATCATTTGAAAAACCTCAATCCGGAACCGTCTCAAAATTATTATTGTTATTATTGTTGTTGTTATTATTAACATTGTTGTTGTTATTATTGTTGTGATCCAAATATTTAATTATTATTAACTATTTAAAAAAAAATTTGAATGTTTCGTTTGATCATAGAAATGCAGAGCTTGGATAAAAAATGGATTGATTGGATTACATTGGTAGAAGTGAAAGTGCTTGGAGGGAGTCGCATGAATAAATCACACTGTGGATGAACATGTCATGGAGAGTGCATGATTGACGGATGGGAGGAAGGAAGAAAGGATGGATGGGGACGACACATCCGTGCTAATAGGTCCACATTTGCACGCACAGAAATGCACAGCTGTCATCACTTACGCATGTCTTGTGCAGTCTCCGAGGACCAGCACTTCATTCTAAGATGCTTAAAATGAGTTTAAACTGAAAACCCTGGTTTGTAATAAGCTTTCTGAGTTAGTGAGTATTCTGTTAGATTCTCACTACAAGATTCTCACTTCACATCGCCACCTTACAACAACAAGGTGGAGGTTAATCAGATCATTAATTTACTTTTTCTAATTGTATTTGGAGATAGATCAAATTTTATTACAATACCAAGAAATTTGAACTTGAAATGATTCGGTAAAAACATTTTTTTTAAATATCAATAAGAAGTGGTAAATTATTATTATTGCAATTTGAGCATTACATAAGTTTTTATTTTAAAATTTTTGACCAAATATTTTATGAAAACGGTTACCTTTCAAATGCTCCTAATTTGTAGTAAAACATGCTTTCCCTTCCATTTTATCGAAACACTTGCGAACATCAGCCTCTTGAAAAGCATTGTTGTGCTGAGACACACACTTTCAAGTGTAATAGGCGCGAAGAAGCAAACAACAACGAATGAAGATGAAATATTTATTATTTTTCAACCTAATCAAGACTTGATTTCGAAGAAAAGTCAAAGAAAATTCGTCGTCGACGTAAACAAAGAATGACAAAGATCTGCTGTTCTGAATGTCAGGCCTGAAATAAGCATCCAGGAGAGGACATTATTTAAAGCATCGAGGCAAACAGAAATTAAGTTTAGTATTACGTCCTTGATTGACAACCTGGAGTGGACGAACGAAGAGGCAGTACGCCTCGACAAATAAGTTTGCAACTGAAGACATCGTCCATTGGAAGTTGGTAGAAATTTTGACCATTCAGTGAGCAATTATTCAACATTTGGATGTTTTCAAATAAAAATCGAAATGTTTTCAATTATTTTTAACACACGATTTCATCAATTCATCACAACAAGTTGACAGTTATTAAAGAAATTAAATTTAACTAATTTGCCGTCAAGTGACGACGACGACGACGATGAAAACATTCGATCACGGATTAAAGAAATACTTGATAATAGTTGAATAAAACAATCACTTAACAAATTAAATTTAATAAACAACATTCTTAATCTTATTCTTAAAATTCTACGCGCATCTCACGAAATGAAATTGAAAGAAACGAGGGTAACATTGAAATGTAAATAACAGACAAGAGATTGGATGAACCCCTATGAGGATTACAGAGTTTGTTTTAATCTAAAAATAGTAAACATGGAACCCCCATCAACTCATTCTTTCTTGTTGATCTTTCAAGCATTTTAATGAGCTGTTTGAGGTCGCACAAACGTAGCAGATGAGTCGAATTCAATCTCTAATATCTCGCACGGAGGAAGAAAGTGAATGAGGAAGAGAGATGGACCATCCATCATTCATTGGTCCGTGAAGGCACACGATGGATCAACCCACAGACCTCGTTTGACAGTTGATTGACGTGTGATAGACAGCGTTTGGCGTGGCCCTGAAAGCAAAAACAGCTCTCGGCATGTATGGCGCACGACGAACCATTATCATTTCACACGCTCTTTTTCTTCCAAACTCGCTCACGTGCGGGATTTTGGTTCACTAATAATATCTACCAATCACATTTATTTGATTTATTGTAACTTTAAGTTTTACGATTTATTTAGCATGAAGTTTAACAAAGTTCGTGCAGAATAGAAACGTAACTTTCATCGATCATCGATAAGTTTGGAGATGCAAGTTGTCGACAATCATTTACTTCGCTGAGGTCTTCAGAAGAAAAAGGACGACCATTGTTCCAAGTTTGCGACGAGCGTGAACTGCTCACGGAGACGTTATAAATGCTCCTACAACGACTCAAAATGGGGGCTCATTGTTCGACGCGAAAACATTTGATCGCAGTTAACATTTGATCAGATTTCAAATTTCCATTCTTCGGATGTAAACATTTCACAAGGTGGGCATTTTAAGAACTTAATTGGAGATTTTTTTTTATTGCAATTTGATTAAATTCCCGATCGATGAAGCACTTTAATGTTCAACTAAGCAGGAGTTAAATCAATTATTTTATTTGAGTCCCAGATGTCATGTTAGGTGACGGATGATTTCGTAAAAATTTCATCCCGGTTTTGTTTATTTTAATAACTAACAGAAGATTTGCTTCTAAATTGCAATGATTTTTGATGATTTCTTTCATCCATGTGTTTCAAGTCCAAAGTTTGAAGTGATGTTGCAAAACAATCGAATCAAAGCAATTGAATACAAAACATGGCCTCTTCAGGGGTTGGTGATCTGATTGATTGGTGTATCTGATTATATGAAATAAATGATTTCTTGTTTCTAATCGATCATTTATTGCAACTCCACTTTCATTCAATCGATTTAAGAATCAGTTGCTTTACAACTTTAGATGCTTTACAAATTTTAGATTTTTTTTTTTAAAATTGCTTTTTTTTTATAAAATTGTCAAACCACAGACTGACTTCACATCTTTATTCCGAGACACATTTCATTTAAGTTTTCCAAACTCAAATGCGTCCAAAAGTCTCAAAAATGTAGTTTGTTCCTCTGAACAACTTCAGTTCGACTTTTGTTTTGGAGTTTTGAATGGAGTTGTCTTTAATGCTTCAACGTGTCGATGACTCAGATGACTTAAATCAGTATGCTTTGCTGACAGTTTTAAAGCGTGTACGTTTATTTATTTTCGATTGAATGATCGCAACGCATCGTTAACAGTTGCAATTAAAATCCATGCCTAACTTATTAGCTTTATGTCTTATTAACATTCCATTTAGCGTCGAGTTTGCAACACATAAAGTTTTTCCTCAGTTGAAATTTTAAATTTCCATTTATTTTTCATAAATGAAGTTAATTCATGTTAATTGATGTTTTCAAGTTCAAGTGCGGAGAGACCTTAACTTACAACGATTTGAGAAGCGACATGTTCAACAACAACAACAACAACAACAACAACATGTACGATGATGGCGTCCAAATCACCTCTTGTTCGACGAACCCAGATTCAGTTTCAATGAACACCTCCGAACCCCAATTGGACGAAACATCAAATTACCATCACATGCACCAACAGACTCCGAGTTACCACCTTCTCAGTCCCCATTCCAGTTATTCCAACCTCGCAAATCCTTCCACTGCTTCCTCAAACCAGTCCCAAATGATGTGCTCAGGACAAGAGTCTACAAAGAAAGACAAAGATTTTATTTACAGGTTCGTATTTATTATTCTTTTAAGTGAAATAAAGCAGTGCTCGTTTAAAATTGTCCATCAAAATATTAGAATCACGGCATTTGAAAATTTGTGCGACGCCCTCCCAATCACTCGAAGCGAATGATTCCTCGTAAATGCTAAATGTTAGCACAAGCATCAAAGAGTGATTTCGAATTCTTGAGTTTGCATCATCCAAGCAAAATAAGTGCAAGTACAATTATCACAAAAAAATATTGAAAGGACCGAAAGACCGGTTGTCAAAAAGCAGCGTTAATTGATAATTTTTAATCGCAAACTTAAAAAACTTAATTTCAATAAAACCTGATTTTAATAACATTTACATGTTAACTGCTTAAATGACAACCAGTTCCCGATTGTGGGAATGAAGTCAGTTAATAAATGTTGAATATTTCACGAATTCATTTCAGCCACCCGCTTTTTCCACTTCTTGCCCTGATATTCGAAAAATGTGAGTTGGCGACCTGTACTCCAAGAGATGCTGGTTCAGCATCATCAGACGTTTGCTCCTCTGAATCCTTCAGTGATGACATAAGGGTCTTTGCGAGTCAAGTAAATTGATTACTCCCTCTCAATGAATTGTTCTAGGATTGAGTTTGTTGTGATTAATTATTCTCGAGCATTTTAATGAATGCAATCATGTCATTTTAATGAAATGGAGATTTTAAAATTTCAATATTCATTCTGAACAAATGTTTAAAAACTTTCAGATCAAGTCTGAAAAAAGCTTCTTTTCCGCAAAACCCGAACTCGATAGTTTGGTAAGAAATGTTTTTTCAACCTTCAAAACAATTCACATTTGATCATCAAATATTTTCGTTCGAAATCAAAGTGAAAATCAGTCGACAAATATTTTTTAATATTTAACAAAAATCACATCGAATTAAAGACTTTAAGCA
>MPNW01000064.1:91397-110554 GCA_011800805.1 Hirudo medicinalis
GGTGACACAAATTCATATTATTTCCAAGCCACAGTAAATTTTGAACATTTACGTACAAAAGGAGAACGTATTGTAAGCCTTGTTATTTCAGAATTTCATGTTGGGTCATCATGCCATGCAATAATAATTAACGTAATCAAGGATGAATTTTATGGATTAGTTGAGCTAATTCCACTGTTAATCACATTTTGTGTACATTTGAAAATGTCAAACATTTTACAGACCCTTGCACGTGAGCCAATTAACTTTTCCAGATAAAAACTCTCGAATTTTGACATGAAATGTGGATGATGACAGTGACGGATCCATATTTATTCATTATATTTATTATTATTTATCATCAAAAATTGTATGAAGCTTTCAAAACAAATTTCAAATGAACAGGTGACATTTGTTTAAGCTGGATGTCATATTAGTTTGAATGTGTCACTGTTTGCAATCAGACAAGAACTTTCGTGGACCCGTGGCGTTATTTGCTTAAAAATTGTTAAAGCATTGTACACAAAGTCACAAAGACATATATCCATCTTATTTATTAATATTTCCAATAAATTATTCGATTTTAAAAGTTTCATTATAAGTTTAAAAGTGGATTCACAAATATTTATTACGAAGTTCAATTTGATGATTTTCGCCACCCCCATGGATAATCGAAGGAAACTCCACTTAGATTCGAGATTGCACAAGGACAACCTGTGGGGATAATTTTTCTAATCCAGGATGATCCCATGGATTATTGACCAAGCTACGGCCCTATTGCTCTCTTGGCCCGCTAATCTTCCCCTCCTTTCGTGCCTTCTTAACCACGGGCGATCCACAGATGACGTCATGTCAGATGTTTGATTCGACGAATATATTTGAATAAGGGGATAATTATAAAATAATTACTAAACATTTATTAAATAATAATTATTAAATATTTATTAAATAATAATTATTAAATATTTAAATGTTATGGCATTGTTTCATGAGTTGCAAAAGAATCTACGTGCAATTTAAATATTTTGTTAATATTTCAAGATCCTGTGAAATAAGTTCTCAGAAATTGGTCTTGACGTGATTATTGTAAATAAATGATAAAATATGTTCACAAAACTGTGAAAACAACTTCATAACGTCACTTCAAGTCACGTCATGTCATGTCGTCATCAGTAAAAACTGTCCTATTTTAAAGGGCATCACATGTTAGTGAATGGTTTGAAGTCTTATAAATCATCGACAACCAACCGATTTTGTTTACTTAGCTATCCATCATTATGAAGCTATTGATTCTTCTACCCACCCATCCACCCATCCATCCATCCATCCATCCATCCTTCCTTCCATTCATTCATTTACTCATCTTCTCCAAATGTGCACGTGATGGCCGATGTAATGGAAGCATTGGAGAAAGATATTATCTTGGAAACATCTTAATGGAGAACTTTTCACCAGGGACATTCGTTAATTTCTTGTCCAAGTCTTCAGGAAATCTTCGGTGAGGTCTTCTGTTGATTCAAATGTTCAACTCTGGCCAAAAATTTGGTTACGTCGCCACCATGTCGTAATTGAAGATGTGATTGAAGATGTGATTGAAGATGTGATTGAAGTTTTGTTTGAAAATGTTTGAAATGGTGAATCATTTATCTCGAAGTTCTACTTTTATTCACAAAAAATTATTTAGATTTTTGAAGTCTGAAATGTCTTTTGGTTTTGCTTGCAAAATTTAAAAAATGCATTCGTAACGAAAATAATTCTTCAGATTGAGTGAATAAATAAAGGAGGAGCCAATTAAAATGTATTGAAAAGGTGATAATTATTTGGGTGAATAATAATAATTGATTACAAGTAATAAAGGGCATATATTTTCTATTTGTCAACATTCTAAAGCTATTGTAAGAGGAGTTGCATCTCTTACTTAAGTAAGCAAGTGAATGTGGATTTTCCCAAATATATTTCAGTACAACAGTTGAAGTGATCACTTTTGAAACTTTTGCGTTCGTGGAAAGTTTGAATCGTGGAGGTGTGAAACTCCTCTGAACATTTTCATTCAAAAAGATCTGTGGACATAACGTACCAGTGCATTTTGTCATGAAACTAAATGGTTGAATACGTGCCTAAAAATACCTTGCCGTATTAGGTGCCATTACAATGGGAGGTCACGAGAACTTAAAGCAAGCATTGTTTGTTGGAAGCATGAAAACACTGAAATAATGCAAAGCAGAGGAGTCTAAGATATCTCGGGCAATCGTTTTAAACCCATTTTGCCTCAAATGTTTGCAGGAAGATGCAGGTGTCTGCAGCGTGACAAAGAGGTCGAGGCGGATAGAACCAGAGAGGAACAGGTACAATTTTACAGTCATGTGATCTCTTCTAACCATTGAAGCATAACCATTGGCAATGAATCATTGTCAGCGTTACGGCTTGCAGAAAGGACTGAAATAAAAACAAAAGAAATGACGATGTGAGCTAGAATAACAAAAACTATGATTTGCATTTTTAAGATATGGTCTTGTCCATCATTGAAGTCCATCGATTCACTTCTTCGTTCAGCAATAAATTTACAAAAGGTTGAACTAAAATTTCAAGTTTAAAAGTTTTAATTTGTCAAATTTTAACCATCTTCATAACGTCCGTGGCCAAGATCCAAGTGTTAACAAATATCACTCAATCATCTTCAGATATCACTCCATTTTGTTTGGTTCCGTGATAAGTTGATGTTGAGCATTCAAAAGTGAGACTCAACAACCGTTAAGAGTTTAGGCGATTTGTTTTATGTTTCTTTTGACCAAATGATGATTATCCCAATTGATTATCACTTTAATTTTGCACAAACGGTTAATTTATTATTGATTTAAAGTAATAAATAACTAATCATTTGAAACTAAAAAGAACTTTGTGAACATAAATATTGATGCCGACGAGAATATTGTTCCCATCACTATTGCTTTAATGATAACAATGCGCAAAAAGAAAACTTTTATTTTTGTAATAAATTTATATTACATTTTATTACTGTAACAATTACATAATAATTAATAATTTTATTAATGTATTTTAACATTTTATAATAACAAATAGCATTATTACAAAGTTTATGCTAGTATTGACTGCCACAAGTCAGTATGATATCTATGATATCCACCCTCAAGCATTTGTCTGCAAAGTAATGCACTTGATCAAACATTTAAAACAGTTGACACAAACAGAGGTTAATAGAAGCACATTCAACCAACACATGCAACTACATGCAAATAAAACATATATTCATACAGACAACCGTTAACGCATATTGATACAACGGTTAATACAAACAGATACAACGGTTAATACATACAGATACAATGGTTAATACATACTGATACAACGGTTAATACATACAGATGCAACGGTTAATACATACAGATGCAACGGTTAATACATACAGATGCAACGGTTAATACATACAGATGCAACTGTTAATACATACATATGCAACGTTTAATATATACAGATACAACGGTTAATACTTACAGATACAACGGTTAATACATGCAGATACAACGGTTAATACATACAGATACAACGGTTAATACATGCAGATACAACGGTTAATACGACCACAGAGAATAATACAAAAGCGGAAGCATGAAAAGAGCGTCGCTCAGACGAACCCGCTTTAATCGGCGAGTTTGACATTGATTGACGTTGACACAAACTCCGACTGCGTTATCGACTGTATACGACTGCAGTTCATTCCTTCATTCCTTCTTCACTCCTTCCTTCAATCGCTATTTCGTTGCAGGTGTCACATGACCATGCCATAGTATTACCTTAATGCTGCTATTACTTTATTGAACCATACAAATTAGTTGAACTTGTTCTTAATCAAATCAATCACTACAAGCATTTCTGTATACCTTCATCTTCAAAAAACACTCCGTTGATGGTTCTCCCATATTCATTCCATCTAAAAAGAGGCATGCAAAGATGTGATTGACCAGCATTTCTTCCCTTGTAAAACATCATATTTAAATAAAACTATTTTTGAAAGAGACCAAAATAGACGGTATCTGGTTGCTACAGAGACGTTTGAACTTTGAACTTGGCTCATGTTTCACTTATAATATAATTTTACCTCGAGGCTTCGTGTTATGGCAGAGTTTTGATCAATTATTTTGAATTATTTCTGCAAGGAATTGCTTCATTTACTGGTGCCATTTAATGCAAAATGATAAACGCATTGGAGAAATTGCAGATTTATTTGCTTAAAACAAGAGACAAATCGAGGAAAATAATTTTGAATGTTATTTCCGAACGCACAAATCCTGACATGCTTCTGACATGCGAGGTTAAAAAGTCACGTCCCTTTCCTCTTTTTTTCTCGAATTTTCAACAAAATATTTCTCAACAAAGTCATTTCTGAAATGTTTGAGACGGTTACTCAGATAATTGATCTTGGATTACATTATTTATTTTACCATGGAGTCGTAATTTTAACATAATTTAAATTATAAAATTAATTGCATTATTAAGGAGCATTTTTTAAACTGAATAATTTTAAATATTCCAAAACTGTTTTTAATTCCAGCCGATATAAAGACGGTAAGATAAACATTAAAACAAATTAAAAGTCTCCTAAATGGTGATATGTTTATATAAATAGGAAGTCTTAACTAAAATTACTTGGTTGTTGTTAAATAAAAATCATAATAAAATTTTGACGAATTTCTAATATTTAAAATTTCATTTGCTTAAAGCTTTCTCTCTCTCTCTCTGTAATGCATTACATACATACCGTAAAAATGTCGCTCAATAATGTTCAATTTATGGTTGCGTTTAATTTGACTGATTTTCATCATAAATCCTTTTTATATTAAAAAAAAACTCATTTCAATGTGATTTTCACAAATAAATTAGATTTAAATGTAATTTTCACTTTAAATAATTTGAATAGGAGACTGTATGGAAAGCAGTCTGGGATCTGGTGATGTTACGGCTGATGAAGAATCTGATGTCAGTGGTGCCACCAAGCGCCAGAAAAAGAGAGGCATCTTTCCCAAACTTGCAACAAACATAATGAGGGCTTGGCTTTTTCAACATTTAACGGTTAGTCTTAAACTAGCAGTTGATTTGAATGCTTTAAAAATTTGCCTAAGACGGAAGATCAAAAATAAATTTTATTTGAATTAAAAACAATTACTACTAATAATCATAGCAACCTTATAAATAATATTAATAATAATTTGTAATAATATTAATAATAAAAATAAATAATAGCATCCATATCCTTCGGAGGAGCAAAAGAAAGAATTGGCCGAGCAGACGGGATTAACTTTGTCTCAAGTAAACAATTGGTGAGTTATTAATATGATATTATAGTTATTATGTTAAATAAAAATTAAATGCAATTGCAGTTGGCCGATCTTTTGAGTGCCTTGTTTATGCGAATAAGATGTGAAGGCACATTTTTATCGATCTACCATTTATGTAGCGCCCTTAACCTATAAATAACAAATACCTTTGCTTGAAATACGATGTGTTTATATGAAGCTATTTGAGATGTACAGGTGTGTAAGGATTGAAGAGCATCAGAAATCGTTCAAACAAAAATGTGAATTGTTTTGAAACAAAAATATGAACTGTCATTATTGTTTCTTATTACGCAATTGACATCAATTATTTGGTAATTTTAATTAATTTTCAAAATCTTCTAATTTTTTTTTACCGGCCATTATTCTTTATACAAAATGAGCAATAACTACAAAAGCCCTTTTCATGTTTGGAGGTCGCAGAGTTGTCTAAACTTATTGATGTTTGACCGTTAACCCTGACTTAACGGAAAATAAACTATTTGCTAATTAATGATGATAGTAAAAGAAGCATTTAGTTTCTCCAAAAATTCGCTGAACTGCTCGAATCAAATATCTCTCAACCTTATACGTCGGTAGGGGATAGGAATTTCCCATTTAATCTTGTGGTATGTGACGGTGTTTCTAACGTCAAAAAGATCTTTAATTAACTTCAAGGACCTTCAGGAAGACGGAAAATCAAAGGACAGCTTTGGAATTGGTTTTTGATTGCAGTGCAAAAATGAGTTTATTTAAAGAGCTCTGACAAAATTATGCTCAAATAACTTTTAAGTAAATCACCTCCGAAGATAATTAAGCATTTTAAATATGTTTGTTTTGCCATTTTTATTTGGAAACTTTAAATGGAGCTTAATGGTAATGGAGCTTATTCGATTTGGAATATTTATTGAATTTGACAATTTTTAAATGAATAAATAAATGTTAGATGTTTAAGCTTCGTGTCAGACATACTTTCATTTCTATTCTCCTATTAACAATAATCTATGCAAACATCAATCACTCGCATTCATATGTCAATCACGATTTCTTAAAAAATTGAATAAAAATCAGTATGAACATGATGTTTAGGTTCATCAATGCTCGGCGAAGAATCGTACAACCGATGATCGACCAATCAAACAGAGCAGGTAGCCTTTATTAGCAGCTGATGCATTCGAATGCATGTCATTTACACACATTCACAATGCCAAGCTCTCTTTGAGGAGATTATTAAATTTAACAATTTTCTGTAATTCATGAAGCATCAATGAAACATCTTGTCATTATTTGCAACGAATTGTGTGGTTTGAACTTCACATAGGAATAGTTGCATTTGTCAATTACTGCTGTTCGTTTGTTAATCAGGATGTAATTATCATTAAAATGATTATTTATCATTATTGTGATAAATTGTCATAACCGTAACATCGTAATGTCATTCTATAAAGGTCCACCCGGTATATACAGTTCAGACATCGCAGGAGTTTACCTTGAGAGCCAGCACGTCATGCGCAACTCAGGTGATTTGCCTCTTAAATTGCATGGAATAAATTAATTTGTATTGCTAATAATACGTTATAATAACATGAGTTGCTTTGTCAGTAAATAAACTAGAAATATTTGTATTTTATTATAGTTTTTCCATTAAGTTTTGTTTTTTTAAGCGTACGGCTTTCGACAAGAAAATTCAAATAACTGCCTCCCCTAGAGTTTAAGTAAATTTATAGTTAATTTAGAGAATCTTTAGCATTAAAAGCTTAATGGCTTTTAATAGCTTAATAACCCTAACCTTAATACTTTCTACAGATTTTTGGTGACTCTTCATGTTACTTATTCTTAAAAGGTCATGACTGGTTAAATTCAAATAATTTTTTTAATTGTATGGTGTTAGAGTAAACATTTATTCCAAAAATCAAAATCTAAACGAAATTTTATAAAACACAACTTGGTAAAACTTCAGAGAAACATTTTGTTGGATTGTGCCCATATCTACCATCTATGTGCCCATAGTTCGTTGCTTAATTTTGGCCCAGGTTTAAGAATCACACAATTTATAGTTATCTTTTAAATCACTGCTACGTTTTCGCCCAAGTATCGTTTAACTCATTCACAAGGTCGTAATTAATTGATATACAATAAAATCTATCAATAAAATTAGAATATCAGTGGAATTTCGTCGATAAACGCCTTCGATGCTGTTTATCGAGGTTTTCACCACTGAGCATGAAGTCTCTTCTTGTCCAGGAAATAATTTTTTATTACAGGGTTCACAATAGAACCAAAGAACAAAAGAGGATTATTATAATAAGATCCTTATTATAAAAATTATTATATAAATGGCTTCACGTTCATGAATCGCTTATGTAATAAAAATACCGAAAGTTTACGTTATTATAGATGGTTTATGGAAGTAGACTTAATGATATTAAAAAAGCGAAATTAAATAAAGGCCTTTAAAGACTTGAATTTGTCAATATGGGATTGAATTGTTTGTAAAATCTCCTTCTATTTACATTTTTGCTCAGTGGCTTGGATGTTACATTTTCATTTTAAACAATTTTATTACATATTTATTTATTCATCCGGTCGAAGGGATATTCTTTAGCCGCTAATATGACCGGCCTCAGCAAAAAACGGAAGAGAAACAATCAACATCGAGCGAGAAAAAAAAAAAGAAATGTTGACAGGACATGGTTTATTTATTCCACAAACTGAAGGGCCAAGTAGACCAGTAACACAAATTTGAGATTAAAAGAACCAAAACACCAGCCGCCCAGAATGAAAAAAATAACTACATAATTAAAGTCAGATATTTATTGAAGTAAAAATCACGTATTAAAGCATTAAAGCCCGAAACGGTGGATGAATTGACAATTTCAACAGGCAATGCGTTCCAAGGTCTGACAATTCCATTAAAAAAAAATTGATACTGTATGGTAGATTTACTGCATCGAAGCTTGAAGTTGTGCCTCTCGTGTTTGTAACAGAGAGTTAAATCAGCCATAAAGCGGCGTTTTTCCAAGATTTGAAGATTGAGAAGCTTGAGTCTTTCCATATATGGATGTGCTGCCAAGGATGAAATTGATTTTGTGAAATTGTTTTTGGATGCTTTCAATTTGATCGATTAGGTATTTGTGGTGTGGATTCCAGGCTGTTGAGGAATATTAGAGAATTGGTTTGACACATGTGTGCAGAATGCAAGCTTTAAAATATCCTTGTCATGAGAAGAGAAAGAAGTTCGAGAATTTTAACAGATCAATAGAGCTTGTTATAGAGATCTTTCAAATCATGATAACGAAGGTAACTGTTTCCAAAATGCTTTAGCCCCACCAATGCAAAGATTTGATGCCATGAAGACAAAAATGGAATCAAAGGCACAGATAATACCTTTCTATTACAAATTTTAGTTAATTCGTTCTTAAAACTGAGTAAATATGTTGTTGACAAATATTGTTATGTTCATGTGAGGCGTACCAATTGCTCAAACTTCCACCTTACATTAAGACGTCTTCAGATCATTAGTCACATGCCAATCTTCATCAACGAACTTCTACTGATAAATTATTTCCTAAAGATTTCAGTCTTCTGGCATGCAACTTCATAAACAATTTTAAACACACACGATCACATTTTCTTCTGAAAAAGTAATGCTATGCTGCGATATAATTAAATTAATATATTTATAATCAATTAATTCTTGCGTTCAAGGATTATTGAGCACTTTATGTTACTACGTATGTTTGCTGTAGTGATAATGGTTAATGGCTTGCGTTTTTTCTGACGCGTCAATCATCTAGACAAGATTAATTTTCCGTAATCATCATCATCATCGTCATCATCATCGTCATCATTATCGTTATCATTATCATGATCATGATCATTATTATAATAATAATAATAATTATAATTATTATTATACAACATATAATATATATGTATAATAATAATAATAATAATTATAATTATTATTATACAACATATAATATATATGTATAATAATTATTATACAACATTCATCAATTATTCACAACACTTTCGCTTCATCGTCCATCTCATTCTTTCCAACCAGGCAGTTCTCATGCACGCCTCTCAACACTCCCGCCCGTCTTGTGGAAGAAGTCTTAAAGGCCATTCATCCATTGTCCAACAAAACATCTCCTCTTGACCATCTCCCCATTTCTCTATTTGGATAATATTACTCTTTCCTATCTCCCATCCTCTCCAAGCTCGCTAGTCTTTCTTTCAGCACTGGTGTTTTCCCCTCCACCTTCAAGAGCGCTCAAGTCCTCTCCCTACTGAAAAAAAAACCAAGCCTTGACCCAAGCTCCCCTGCCAATTACAGACCTATTTTCAACCTTCCTACCATGTCCGAACTTCTAGAGACTCATTCTTTCCAGGATTCATCCTTATGTTACCAAATCTCCCAACTTCTCTCCCCTTCAATCCGCCGCCTATAAATCTGGTTTCGCCACCGAAACTGCTTTCACCCACATCTTCAATAATATTTCCAACATATGTGGAAACCGTAACTTCGCCGACATGGTCGGTCGTGACCTCTCGGCGCCCTTCGACACTGTTAACCACCATGCTGTTGGAAAGACTTCACTCTAATTTTGGCATTGACGGCCTTGCCCTCTCTTGGCTTCACTCCTACCTTTCCAACAGATCTCAATACGTCAAGCATGGCGATCATACTTCTGCTGCACTTCTTACTGGAGTTCCTCAGGACTCTGCCCCTATTCTTCACCATCCAAACCTCCCTGGCCGACATCGTCAAGAACTTTTTTATTTTGAGCAATTTTATCTAACATTCTTTAGAACCAAAATAAAATAACTCAAGGGTCAGCCTTAAGGAAGCACAAGTCCGCTATCAGACTGACCCTCATTAACACGTTACAATTAGGAACCGTAAGTGCAAAATTAAACAAATGAAGTACTTAAAGAACATCGCGCAATTTGTACAGCGTGTAAGACTTTCTAAACTTCAGACAAAGAATATTGAAAGGACAAGATTGAAATTGATCTTTTATTGATAATAGAATTGAAGAGTTGGACCAAAACATTGAATAGAAAAGAGTTTGAAAGTAGATTTAGCAAATGAGGGACTGTATTCATGTGTGGAAGAAAGTAGGGTTATTGTAGTTATTACTGTCAGAAAAAAAAACTGTAAATATCTTAGGAAGGACATTGTAATCGTAAGAAAACATAAAAAGTGCAATTTGTAAACTATGGATTTGATAAATGTTTAATAGGTTATTATTAACAAAAGTTGACTTAGTTGAAGATAAAAATGGTAACAAGAAAACAATACGAATAATACGTTTTTGTAAAACATTTAAACATCTAAAATAGAATTATACGTCCATACAATGTTGCATTAAGTTAGATAGGGGTAAATAAGAGAAAAATACAATAGAAGAGAATGGGCAAATTCTTGAAATAATACCAATGTTTCTAGCAATTAAATTTTGAATATGAGAAATATGTTTTAACCAAGTTAAATGTTCATCCATCAAAATGCCAAGGTACCTAATTTGAGTAATCCTGTTTAGAAAGAGGAGAGTGAAATGATACAGAATTTTTAGAAGAATGGAAAATAATAAAGCTTGATTTATTTAAGTTGAGAGATAAGTCATTAGAAATTAATCAATTATTAATAATAACTAATTCACTATTTACAGCACAAATAAGATTATTGACATAATTTCCAGAAACATACATAGTAATATCATCAGCATACAACAATAATTTTATCATGTTGGACGTACAATTAAAATCATTCATATAGATAAGAAATAACAATGGATCATAACAATGGAATAACAATGGAATAAAACAGAACCCTGAGGTACACCATAATCCATTACTACATCTTCCAGAAAATTGTGAACAATACCGAAGAGAGGCAGTCAGAAGATCAATGTTGAAATCTCCATGTAAAAAGATATTCTTATTTTTAAAATAGTCTATTAGATTAAGAAGAACATTCCAGAAGAACATTGTTGAACCTTCCAGAAGAACATTGTTGAAAAACACACTTTGACTCTTATCAGACAATAATTAGAAAACCAATTTAATATAATGCCCCTGACATCATAATTTTCAAGTTTATGTAATAATATGTGATGATTTACAGTATTAAAAGCAATTCTCTTGCCAATACTGGAAAAATGCTGATCAAATTTATTAGCGACTTCACATGGTGTAAGTAATCTATCATTATCATCCAAAAATATTATCTGTAGAACCTGCCTTAGGACATATTAAAGACTTTATTAAATTCCATGTTTTATGGAAACTACATTTATATTCAGAGAAAAGGTAATTAATTTCTTAGCAGCCATCCTTAATTTACTAAATCCATTTTTATAAATAATAAAAGCATTTTTATTTTGACTAGCTGGATGTTTAATAAAAGACCTATAGAGTTTATTTTTTGTTCTGCATGACTTAAGAAGTGCAGAAGTCATCCAGGGCTGCTTACAACCAGGAGAAGAATTAGTAGAGATCAAAGGAAAGCATTTGTTATAAAAACTTAAATATCAACAAATAAAATTTGAGTAAGCCAAACATGGATCATCCACTGCACAGTTATTATAAAACATCCATCCATTCACATGAACTCAATAATTCAATAAACTTATTCTTACAATGAACACATTATTAACACATTATTACATTATTAAGTCTAAATTGCTTAGACTTAATATTTAACTTATCATAATTAATAAGTATTTACAAAAATATGGGAAAATGGTCAGAAATATTTTCAATAACAGTTTTTGATGTGCTGTTATAATGAGGATAATTTGTGAGAATATTGTCTATTGTAGTTTGAGAGTTTAGAGTAATCCTAGTAGATTTAGTAAAAACAGGCAACAAAGAGCAAGAAGCAACATTATCATAAAATTGTGAACAATACCGAAGAGAGGCAGTCAGAAGATCAATGTTGAAATCTCCATGTAAAAAGATATTCTTATTTTTAAAATAGTCTATTAGATTAAGAAACTCTAAGTTAAATATTTTCATATTACTGTTTGGGTGTCTGTAAACCACACCAACATAAATATCTGTTGATTTAGGCTGCGCAATTTTAAGAAGAAGAAATTCAAAAGAAGTCACCCAAATGCAAAGAGAAGCACAATCAACAATTTGAAATGAAATTTTATTATAAATAAAAAGACCAACCAACACCACGTCCCCCATCAATGAATCCAAAACTGGAAATAAATTTAAAACCATCAATGGAAACAAAATCTTCATTGTCAGAATTTAACCAAGTTTCAGTAACAGCAATTATGTTAGCACCACATTGATCAATAAGTACTTGAATGTCATTTAATTTACTCAATATGCTACGACAATTAATGTGGAATAAAGGAAGTTTATCATTAGATTTGACAATATCTGAAGGCATAATATATACATCATTTGGCAAATAAAAGGAATCAAACAAGTTTCTTGGAGAAAAATCAGAATCAAAATCAAAATCACTTCTGGAATCCATCAAAGTTCTAAAGACCTAACAAAAATCTTAAATATCAAGAATTAATTAATTATTGGCTGGCAGTTTGATTCCTAAGTTCCTCCAAAGAAGAAATCTTAATTGGTCTAGCACAAAAATTGAATTTTTTAATAAAAATTGAATCATAATTTGTCCAAGTGCTGCGTATTCTTCTTTCTTTTACGGGACCTCTGCACTCAAAGTAAATTTGACAATTTTTTTGGCCAGGGGCTCATTAACATAAATTCCTTTTTTGTTACCTTTTAACAGAAATCCGAAATCATGTTTATCGGCACACCCATACACCTCAAGGATCTATCTCCCCCATCTTCAACAAACATCGATGGCACTCTTCTTCCTTCTTCTACTACCCTAAACCTTCTTGGTGTCACCTTTGACTCCCATCTTAGCTTTAAACAGCTCTATAATAAAAGACCACGCAATCCGACATATCAGTCCATTTCTCTGTTGACACGACTTCTGCTCTCGCACGCAGTCTGGTCCTCTCTCGTCTGGACAACTGCATTTCTGCCTCCCTTAAGGCGTGCAGGATGACCGAATGGGTTGCGTTCCTGCATAGGGCGATAATGGCAACAGTCGCAATGTGTCATATTCAAAATCCAGCTTGCACTGCCGCAAGCGCCTTTGGGAAGGAGAAATATTGGTTATAAATAAATATAAATGGTTAACGAGAAGCGCCTCTAAAGCTAAGCATATGGCGCTATATAAATGAACTACATAAACCACACCCTTCAGCGCACAAAATATAACCTAGCCAAACTCATCCTTCTCGATCCCAGCCTTAGCAATACTGAATGCCTGATGCAAATGTTCCGGTTGCCTATATAGTTTCGCATCATCTTTAAAATCTCCTTAATCACCTACGCATTCTAGCTACATCCTATCTCAACCATCTCATTCACCGCCACCGAGTCCCTGACCCCTTTCATTCATCCTCCGCAATTCATCTAAACCAACCAGTCCATAGATCACCCATCATCTATCATTCGCTCTTAACCAACAACTGAGCTCTTCAAGGGTCAGCTGAAGACTCATCTCTTCAGGCTAGCAATGAAACAAGAACCAAGGCGCCTTTGACGTTATGCACAAGACGCCATATAAATGAATTATTATTGTTGTGTTAATAATAATATTATTGATTTTTAATTAATAACCTTTCGAGAACCTCTTCTAGGCACAGCAGAGATACCAAGCATGGCAACTTCCGAAATGTACAACTGTTCCGTCTCCCCAAGAAGTGCAAGTCCGTCATCGGTATCTCCATACCTCGGTCATCATCATTTAAGATCTCTTTATCCATCGCAATATCCTCAAAGTTCTATGTTTCATCAAGTCGTGATGCTCAATAATCATCCCCATCACGTTGTAACACCTCCCCATGGAGTCATGGCGATGGGACACCATAATTACATGCATCCAAATTCAATGGGTGGATTTTACGGTCCATCATACTATTCCCATCCTTCTTCTCCTCTGCCGCCGCTAACTTCGGAGGATCACCAAAGGACCCCCTTCTCGTTGAATCATGTTCAACAAGACGTTCATGCCAGATAATAAGCTACGTAATTCCATGTTTAAAATATCTTAAATAATTTATTTCTTGAAACCATTTCACGTTTAGTTTATCGAAAAATTTCCTTAAATATAATGTCATGTTTTATAAAAGAAAGAATTTATTAAAAATTACTTCTGATCGTTTATTTCGTATTGGAAATATATTTCAACATCTTATTTATTTAAAATACTGGTATAGAGGTCACAGGCGAATCACCTAGCCATGACCATAACTTAACTTAGTTGTAAGAGCTCTGTGGAGCTGCATTGCTCTGGTCCAATTAAAAAAATAAATGGCAAGAGGACTAATTATGATTGGATTTGGAGACAAAACACATTTTGTTCATTCTTAATCAGTCGGACTTTCTCGATTCTCGGCATTTGTTTATAAGTAATTGTTTATTTGTTCAATCCTTTGTGTTAGGCTGAATAAAGAATAAAGGGTAATAAAATGTATAACCAATCAAGTGGAAAGGGTTAGAGAACCTCATGAAAGACTTTAAAAATCTTAAAAATTCTTATCTCCGTCCTCATCAAACTTTCAAGCACAATTATTATTATTCCATCACGCTGATATATTATAGCATTTAATTATGATAAGATGGTGCCGTAATTGGCACAATACATAGACATTTCTTGCATTGACGAGATTCTTTTTCTAGCAATATGAGTTCATATTTAAAAATGTTTTTTTTTATATTTGAGAAAGTTTAAAGGTAAGAATTTGCAAAGCCATTTGGAGACAGCGCAACTGGTAATATAAATTTAGCAATAATAATAATAATAATAAATTAATAGCAGTAATAATAAATTAATAATAGTAATAAATTAATAATAATAATATATTAATATTAACAATATAGTAATATTACTATGAATACTATAAATAAAGTTAATTATGCCAGTAAAGCTAAGAAATAACATATTAAAATATCATGTTTGCTCTTCATTTAGATTCAAGTCATACTGTGGACCAGTCAATTTCGATCAAATCTAATCGAGCGCCTCAGTTCTCCTTAGAATTTTTTAATCAATTTTCAGGAAATTTTACTTTAATAATAATATTCCCAAAACGCAACTCGTAATATGTAAGATCATAAAAGATGCAAAGGCAATGTTTAAAAATCAAATTAAATAATATTAGCAGAAAGAACAAGCAAATTTGAAACTTTGAAATCTGAGATGAGCTAACAGCAATATAATTGTGTTAACAGGATTACAAATTCAACCGATCATACGATTTAGTTGGCATCCAATTGATTATTAGATAGTCCAATTGTTTCGAAATTAGACGACATAGCGGAATTAAAATGACCCTAAAACGATGGTAAGCTTGAGAATAGAAACAATAACAGTGATAGCAATATGTAAGGATAGAGATAAGCATTTCATAGCTCTTTGCAAACTCTTTATAACAACAAGTTGATTTGATAAGACATTCAATTGTTTATAAACAAATAATTTTTTTTTTTAAATTGCTTTTAAAAATGTCTTCATTTCTTTATTCAAAATGTTTATCAACAGTGAAAATTACACAAATGTCTAATGTCCTATTAATTGGGTAAGAAATAACAAATTGATTAATTTTGTTATCAATCAAATGGCAGATCGATGAAATCTTCGCATGTTTATCTTGTGCAACTTAATAACACGTCAATCATTTTGGAAATATCTTTCACGTTTTAACGTTTTATCTTCTAGACTTAATATTTTGGGATAAATTTTGAAGCAGTGAGAAAATAGAGTATTTCAGCAATACAAAGTTTAATTTATTAAGCAATCTTAGTCTATCAAGTTAATTGGTTAATGACGTTTTGGTTCTAAAACATCTCAATCACTGAATCAGAGTAATATTTTTATTTATTGCAAAACCAATCGGAGGATCAATGTTAGAGCCAATTCTACACAAATGGTTCTTTTCCACCAAAAGAATTTTTGATTCGAAGCTCAACGGCAAGTAAAATAAAATCATGGTTACGACTTCGATGAAAGGGATCGCTTTCAAAATATTTTCACTCTTTACAATATATAGAAGGTAATCCAAGTTCCTTTGATCAGCTGAATCCAATTTGAATTTTGTTCAATTTCAAGTCATTGTCACTCACTTCAACAATTAATCAGCTGCAACTGAATGGTAACCTAATCGATTGACTATTAAATTGTTGTTGTAAATACTAAATAAATTATCAGTTTGACTCCATCATTTAAAGATTGACTTCAGTCATATATTATAACCTCCAAATTATCCTTTAAAAATTAATGCAATTTCACCAATTTAGCAACCAAATTATTTTGAAACAATCGGAAAATATGTGGCTTAGTACCTTCTCAGAAAGAGCAATCCCTGGCAATAAGCTCGGCCATTTTATCCGACATCCAAACTTATCTCAGAAATGATATTGTATATCTTAGATGTTTTTTGGTGAATATAATCTTCGCTCTAGTGAACGTTTCGTTGAAAATGGCTACGAGAAGTGTTAAAGATTTCTAAAAATGCCAAGAGTGCGAAATGTATGGAAGTGTCGTGTCGATGGTTTGAAGCCAAACCAGTTCGAGAATCGTTTGCGATTCAAGCAATTTCTAGTAACTTCCAAGTAGACTTAAAAGCTTTGATAGGGGAAGCCAGTGCCGCATTAATTGCTGACGTGGTTCCATTTGGAGCAACATGTATGCCCATTCCTGTGTTTAACGCGACAAGATTGTTTTTATGCGCCAACTCTTACACTATCTTATCCCTGGAGTCTGAAATGCAAGCTCCGAACATTGGGGAGCGAGCATTCAGGTCTCCACAGATGAGACAATCAGAAGAATAGTTTAAGATCAATTCAAATTGGTCGCTGTAATAGACTTTGCCTGGGGGGAACATAAAAGTTGACAGTCTTCATCGTCACGGAAACTGTAATGATAGAAGTTATCAAACATTCCGGGTCCTCAGATATGACAGAGATATGTCTGCCATCAGTCCGATATAGTCGTCCCACTCTACACCCTACTAATTTGAAGGATTTCCTGCTTTTAAGAGGCCAGCGAGATGTCGATGGGAGACATGCTGCCATTCGTCGTAAGATGCGTATCCTCATCTGTGTTTAAAACGACAAGGTTCAGAGTTAATGTCAAGTCTTCCATTATCTTACCTCATTTATCGGAGTGTCGAGCTCCGAATATTAGAGAATGAGTGTTCATGTCCCCCCAAATGATGGCATCCTGGTGACTCAGAATCTTTTCCAGTTCCTTTCTGGAAAAGGACCTTCCGGGTGGCTCATAAAAATGTATAATGTTAAGCCTCCTTAATCTCGTGATAACAGTGGTCGATAGACACTGCGGTCGATAGACACTCCTAAGATGTAATGGAGGAACTGTAAGCCAGGCCTTCCTTCGCACGGGTCAGAACCAGTCCCCACCACCAGTCATGTCATTCTGTCTGTCCAATCGTTCGATTTGATATCCTTTAATCTTGAAGATGTGCCTGCTCTTAAGAAACGTTCCTGCAGTACCTTCAAGGAATTTAGACATGAAACAAATTCATCTACTTTTGACCGAATACCCTGACAGTTCCACTGAATAATGTTTATGGCATTATTCATGTTGAACAGATTGGAGAACTAGGCTGGCTTTGGTGGCGGTCTTGACCGCTTCTGGGATATGATCTTCGCGCATTGAAATGCAATCAAGCAGACATGCATGAGCACATCCTGGAACTGATCTTCGTTCCAGCCATGGAACCCGTGTTTCATCTGTTCGAACATTTTAGTTATTAGTCTTGCGATGAAGACGACTGACACAGACATTTGTGCAACGGCTGGTTTTTCCTTAGACCCAGAAGGCTTCTTAGCCTCACATTTCGTATTGCGCTTATGCTTATTCTTATTCCCCTTAGTTGGCTTTTTCTTGGAGGTTTTTGCATTGTTGTCTAGGGATGCGGAATTATTAGGAATTATCTCCGAAACAGTCTCCGACCTGGTTATGTCGCCAGGTGTACCGACCGTTGGCAAGGGCATACTTGCAATGCTGACAACATGATGCAGTGTATCGGTTCCGCCACAGAGCCCGCATTTGGTGTCTTCCATCATACCCCACTTCTGCAATTGTCACTGGAGGGCAACTGGTCGTACATTGACCTTAGCGCGAAGGTTAGCCGGAGCGGGGATATCTTCCACACATTGTTCCAGGTAAGGGATCGTTGTACTACATCTTCCCACGTTGTCCGCTTACACTGCTGCGCCTGCTGCTCTGCCCTCGTAACTCAGTCTTGTTCCACTTTCCGCCTCTTTTCCTGGCTAGCAGCTCTGACTGATAAGCTCGCTTGGGACCATTTTGGAAGATGATCCCATCCAACAGCATGACGGCCCGTAAGGATAGGACTTCTTACTTCCTCAAATATCAGCACGACTATTGATTAGTCGATCTCATTCTGCGCTCGGAATTTCCTTCCAGATCTGAGCAGTGGCTTGACTTCGCGGATCCTGCTGTCCTCGGAGTTGTTGGGCATCCGCTACGTACTTATTTTGGAGTAATTGTACTCTTACTGGCAGTCGCAGACTCTCACTCCGACTTTATAGGGCAACCGATGACACCGCTGGAGGCAGTCCTAGCCATTTTCTGGTGTATCGGTTAACTTTTGCTCTCCGGATCCTCGACCGCTGACTGTTGTAACTCGCAGTTAGTCGATTAAACCAAGACACTACATACAACTACTTTATTCGCCAACGAATCCACACTACCTAACACACAACTAGGACTAGAACGAACAAAAGGGAAGTTGCCGCTCC
>MPNW01000064.1:115362-129864 GCA_011800805.1 Hirudo medicinalis
TTTCAAAAAAAGTATTTTGCTACCACCTGTGGACTTTTTCAAAATAATTTTCAATAGCAGCTTGAAATATTCAGAAACATAGTTAATAATGCAAAATAATTTAAACATTAAAGTATTTAATAAATTTAATAAATTAGTAGCGACTCCTTATTTTGTAGTTTATCAAATTTGTCATTAATTTCATACTTTTGAAGTTGTTAAACTAGATTCGGCTTGCAATGTGTATGTTCTTGTATATTTCCATATTGGTAAATGCCATTTTGAACGTAACTAAATTGCTTCGCGAGTGTCCCAGGATTACTATACTTCTTTAACTTTTGGTGTTCTGTTTGGTTGGTTCTTGAAGTCCTATTTTTACGATGCCAAAAGTCGGCGAGTCAATGGCATCTTGCGATCAAGATTTTAAAAGTAATAAGGTTCCAGTGATTAACGTAAAGAATAGGAATGGCTATGCAAGCATGCCAGCCCCGGTTCAGGTATTGCATTCTGGTGATCACAGCAATGCTTCTTTTAATAATATTACGAATGTAGATGAAATTGGAAGTGATAAAGGAGATGTTAGAAATGGAACTACTGTCGACAGATCAGTTTACGAATATTGTTGCCAATTAATTAATCCGACTTGCGATGTTGACAGTAGTAATACTAAAGAGACTGCTGAAGCAAACGACGAGGCCAGCGAAACGGCAATAGAGTCAATTCATTTAGCTACAACTGTTGATTCTACATCAAACAATAAATTGGACATTCAAAAGCCAGGGCACATAGTTCGAAAGAAAAAGATGAAAGACCTCCCAGCTCTTATACCACTTTTAAGTGAAAAAAATATAGGTAAAATCTTCTCGATTCCAAAACAAGATTGTTCTTATAACTTGGTAGCTGAACCAGAAACTTGTGCAAGTGGTTCACAAATGGATATCAGTTCCAATTTTCATGAGGAACCAACTGATTTTGCTTTGGACTTTACTACTCCAAAAAATTCTTTGGCTCAACATGATCTTGTTAAGCCTAACACTGACTCGGAAGTTAAAGAATTGGAGAACCAGTTTTCCAAAGGCAATGTAGTTGATCCAATAGGATCAGCAGATGTTGAACTAAAAAACTGCAGAGGACAAAAAGCAAGAAAATCACTAATAGCTCAAACAAATTGTAAGGATATAGGATCAGAAACTGATGGAAAGTGTCTTGAAAATTCAAAGCCAGTTTCGGCTCCCTTGCCGTCGGATGACGAGGCCATCAAAAGTCCACAAGCTGTTAAACAAGTTGAATCAACTGCTGGTGCCCTCACCGGAATGACCATTAAAGTAAATTTTGTTTTAGCTCATTCACAAGTGCTTCCAAGAAATTTATGTAAGTTAACCTTATTAATTTAACATTAATTTTAATTTAATTTTCTCTGAAGGTCAATGTTTTGGAAAATGCTCTTGGTTTGAGCACACAATCTTTCAGTCAGCTGGATGCCAAAACATTCGATCGTATTGTGCTGAGCGTTTTCCAACACAAAGGTCTGGGACAAGCCAGAAAAAGTGGCATAGGTGCAAGGGCAAGTGCTAAATTTGGATCAACTAGTCGTCATGCTAATAAGCGAGTCGGCTCAGCTTTTATGGCTGATCACATGCAATCAAGCAAAAATCCGTTGATACAGCAACAACTCGAGATTATAAATTCTCCACTTTCTTCTACTCATTCTAGTGAAGCTTTAGTTAAGAAGCCAGGTTTTCTTGCCAAGAAAACATCTGCACAGGCTAAGTCTTTCAGAAATTTTGAGGGATTTGCCACAGGTTAATATTATTTTTAAAATTTAGAAAATAATTTACTGGATATAATTTATTAATGATACTTTATAAGCTTCAGAATCCTTGGATAGTGACAGCAGATCTTCGCCTATTTCTTTCATTCAAGACTCTTCTTCAAAATCATCGCTCATTCAGAAGGCTCGTAAATCTTCTCAAATGCCCTGGTCTTATAATGTGAGTCTTAGATGCCTAGGAAAAGGTGATGGAAGTGACGCGTTATCTGATGTCAACTCACAGTCAAACATGTCTGAGGACCCTTCATTTCATCTGAATAAAATAGGAGAAAGCATGCTGGAGACAGATGAGAAAAACTGCATCCAAACGAGACAATCCTTCAAACGAAAATGTTTGTAACTTTGCTTTACCTGAGACTATTTTTGTGTTGTTATCAAATTATTTAATGTTTCTGAAAACCTTGGAACTCGACAGGGATCCTCAGAGGAGTTTCCCTGTCTTCAAACATTTCAGCCTGATGAATCTCCTTACATTTTCTTATTATTTAATGTACTTTGTAATACCTATGACAATTTTATAAGAATGCTCTTGCATATTTTTTTGAAGGATTCCATTATAAATATATTTTTTAATAATTCTGATCTAAGAGATTTTGTATATTAAAGAGAACTGCCCAATTTCAATAATAAAGATCCAATTAAACAATATCATAATTGTTACAAATAGTAATTAAATGCTACTTACTTTGGACAAATAATCAAAATAAATTAAATTAATTGATTTGTAGTCGAGAGCTTCAAGATTTTTTATTTTACAATTTTATTTGAATTTATTCTGTGTGTATAAGAATGTAATGTATGTAAATATGTAATTAATCCTAACATCTATAGAAAAAAATATATCTTTCTTTGACTTATTATGGTAATGTGACTAACATTTAAATCCAAAGGTTCAAGAAATTTTGATGATTCCAGTATTTTGATAATGACTGAATATCAGTTATGAAATTTTATAGAAATATGTTTTATTAAATAAATATTTTACTTGATTCTGTGTTTGTTGACATAATTGTTAATAATAACTATTTTGTTGCAGGGGATTCCTTTAATGGAGAGGATGCTTCAGGTATCTATTTTTTTTGACTAATATCATTTTGATTAATCTGTTCTTATTTAAAACATTATGGGTTAGTTGCTGTCTCACTATGTATTTAAAATGTTTCAAAATCATGTTCTTTAAGCAAGAAAAATAATAATAGACTGGCTCAAAACCAGATTGGTAAAGTATGAATGTAATGTATTTATGCACTATAAAATAAGTAAAAGTGGTATAATTGCACATTACATTGGAGCAATTCTGATGTTACATCAAGGTATTTCAGATGCATCTTTATGTTTGGAATTTCAACTTTTTTATAAATTCAGAATATATGATATGAATGTAAAACAACTTAATTCAACATATTTTAAATACTTAATTACGGATTTATTTGCATTTTAAAAATATTTTATTTAAGTTCATAGATTTATACTGTTAGACAAAGGTTTATTGAATACAATCTTAATTAATTTTAGGCTTAGAGCTAATAAAAGAAAAGAAGGTCAAATCGGATTTTTTGGTACCTATGTCCAGACCGAGGCATTGCCGTGAAGGTATTTTTCAAATTGTTGTGTACTATAATTGCTTCATTTATTTGTGACAAATATTTGTCTGCCTACACTCTTATATCAACTACTTTTGGTAGTCTTTCTTCCATATCCTCTAACTTTTCTTTTGTCAGCAGGCTTCCGAGCTGCATAATTACTCTTTAATTTAGTTTTTGCTCAAAGGATTTTTTTTATTCTAAGGTCATTAAAATTATTCATTTTGACTTCAGTTAACTATCATGGTGTACCATTTGATATGAGCAATGGTAATGCTCCAAATGCCAGTTTATCCAATGTTTCTAGAGAGGTTAGAAATTTTACCATAATTGAAATTTGGATGTAGAGATTTTGAATGGGATTTATTTTCACTAATAGTTACAACTTCCATTACATATTATAAGTCACTTAAATCTAATGTTAGCTGAACTTCACAACCAGTCTATTATTGCAAAAGGATAAATTTAAATAACATTACAAAAGAACTTTGGTCATATTGGGCTTCAGAGTTAGGGGCATTAAAAAAGGGGGTAACTCAGAAAAATTTGAATAAATAACTGTATCTCCAATTAGAGAATGGTAGAATAGAGATTTAACAAATAGATTTACCAAATATAGATAAACTAAAGAGTGAAAGAAATCACTTGAGTGAGCTAGATGAATACAATATTGTTATAAACGTGTAACTAAAATAATTAAGTTTATATGTAATTAATTTCGTATATTATATTCACTATCTTTTTGTTCCATGGCGATCATAAAAGATCACACGAGAAGTCACATTATCTCAGAGAATCTCGAAGCTCACATTGAAGAACATTTCTATTCAGCAAATAATCATGCAACTGATCGTAACGCAATAACTGATTATTACGTAAACGTGGTATTTACAGTTAATACCACTCAGTTGAAAACTGAATATTTGCTGAATAATCCCAACAATAAACTCGGCATAAATTAAGCCCCGTCATTTATTACAATATTAACAGCATATTTACTTACATTTAGACAGTTCTTCCAACATTTTTGCTGAGATTTGGCCAATTTCTGAATGAATTTTAAGGTTTTTTATGTTTTGTTAAGCAATAACTTTTCTATGCAGAATTGTAAAGTTACTAGTGACATTACTTCATATGATCCTGCTTGCCTTTGCTGTTGCCTCATCCCAGGAATTGTAAACACTACAATCACTAAGTGTGAAGCAATAGACTCATTTGATGGAAAGGTTTAAGCTGATCTCGATTCATTTAGATTTTAGTTTCAATTTTGTCAATCATGACATGTTTACTTTTAGGCTTTGGGATGCTCCCGTAAAGTGACTAATTTTGAGATGTTGAGACCTTCTGCTGGCATACCTTTCAAAGCTCTCTGTAATGATCACAGAAGAAAATTGAAAGACCATCAATGCTGTCCTGGTTGTGGACTTTTTTGTGCTCAGGTAGATTGGTTTTACATTACATATTTAATAAGGTCACTTACTTGTGACAATAAGTGAATTATGGAGTATATGTATGTTATATAAAAGATAATAAACTTGATTCCTATGACTTTAGGGTAACTTCTTCGAATGTAAGGAGGAGAATCGACGGGAAGTAGCCACTGGTGAGACTCTCTCTGGATCAAAACAGATAACATCTGGAAGATTATCATCTGTACATAGATTCCACAAACACTGTCAGGTATTTTCTGCTGACAACAAATGTTATTGTCCCCATTGCTTCTCCGAATCTTCACAAGTAGAAGGAGTAGTTTATAATAATGAGCCCAGGCCTGCTACTTTCCTCATCCATCATGAAATTCCTAAAGTTAATAAGATTAGCTTGGATAATGGCAGCTCTTTAAAGAGGTTTTTTTATATAATTGTGCTAGCTTATTCTGAATTTGAATTAATATCCATTGAACCTGGATGCAGCTCTGCAAGATTCTGCATGTCAAGAAAGGATTCAAAAAATAAGAGTGGTTCCATTTGCAGTGAAAGTCTGAATAGCAGTCAATCCGGAGGTTGTTATACTGATAATTATTTATATTAATTTATATTAATCGAGTCACACGGCCTAACCTAATTGTCAAAACATTTCAGTGACTATCAACAAATTGTTTATTTCATGCAAAGCCTATAAACTTAAAATAAGAATTTGTTCAAGATTCAACGTATTTTTGTAGTGTCACTGATGTAATGTTTAATGGTTGACTGCTCGCACTAAAAGAAGGAAAATAAATTAGCTGAACAAAGAAATATAGTCATTATGATCATTTAACAATTGATTTAAAACAGATTTAAAACTGAGAAATGATTTGGATTTCCATGGACTTCTGGAATCATTTAATGGTGATTGGTGAGCCAAGAAATTCTTTTCAATGAAATATCTTGTATTCTTTAAATGCTTTATAAATATATTTAGATTATGTATTTAATAAATTATAAATTAGGTGAAATATATTATAACATGTAATGTGATCATTTAAACTATTTATATGTTTATATTTAAATTTGCATTCCAAAAACATCAATTACTAATTAATTATTGCCAAGAAACAAAACGCAAGCTTAAAATGTTAACATTATAAAATTGTAACAATGCATTGGAGATAGTCTCTGTGGCTAGGATCACGATAATAATAATGGTTCCTGATGACTTCCTTACATGCTTATTCGTATTTAACCGGTATTAAAATCTTGTATCTAAAATCAACTACAAAATCCAGATGTATAAAACAACCAGAGTTCCATTTTAAGATGCTTTTATTTCTTTGCATTTAATTCCATATGTTGCTTCATTAATTGACATTTGTTGTGTTCATATTTTTTAGATATAAGTCGAACTGGTGATAAAGATAAACGTACAAAATTAAATGTTTGGCATAAAGTGGTCACAGTTGTATAGAATGCAGTTGAAAGTTGTTTCCTTTTATACATTTCATTTTATGTTTTGCAGTATAAAATTAAAGAAGATTCGACCCTGTCCAAAGAGTTTATGTTTGGCCTCTAAGTCTGGGGACATAAGCAAGGTTTTATACATATTAGGTTAGCCATGATATTTATTTTAGGTTTAGCCGACTTAGTTCATCTTATTTAGAGAATTGTCACGAGTTACCTAGAGCATTTCTTTAGAAAAAACAGTGATTCAAAAACAACAGAATCCTGAAAATAATGCTTTGCCCATCTATCATATCTTTAGCTCAGTGCAAGTTAGCTCAGATCATTATGTTTCTGCATCTCTGATGCTATGCATGCTGTATAGGCAATATCTGCATGTATCATTGTTTTTTAACTCTTGCTGTTTTTATTTTATGTTAATTTAATTTAAAATAATAAATTTAATAATTAATTTAATTGTTCCAATCACATTCATGAGAAGTTATGATGGGTGCGATAACTAAATTTTTGAAATTATGAGCTTTTAGAATTTTGTATATTCTGTTAAATATTGGTAATCAGTTTCATCCCTGAGATAACATTCATATTTATATTTTATAAATATGTTTTAACAATAAGCTGAAGGTGTGGATCCAACTGTGAAACCAGATGATTTTGGTCAGCCTGCCATACACCTCGCTTCCAAATATGACCATCAAGATGTTGTGGATATCTTACTTAAAGTGGTTTTATTTGATTTATTGTATATTATTGACATTAACATGGATTTAAATATCAAAATCCATAAATCTCTTAATATCTTATTATAACATTGTGATTTTGTTGAATGTCTTATGTAGTGTCTCTTCAAGAGTGACATAAGAAAGTCAATAAGTGATGGATGTTATCTTTCATCAAGATAGTTTGACTGAAGATGTTGTACAAAATCATTTAAAGAATAAATCTAGAGATTTTCTGTTATTGATTGTAGATTGCTTATAAAAATATTACAACCAACATTTTGTTTGATTTTTTTTTGATATTCTACAGAACATTAGACATGCTAAATAAATTAGCTATTTATTAGAATTAACTTGGCATTTTCTTTATTTTAGACTGGTGTATCGCCCGATTCAACAGACAATGAGCTTCATACTCCGTTGATGGTAGCTTCTCAGAATGGACGCCTTTCCATTGTTGAATTGCTTTTAAAAGCAGGATGTTCAGTTGAAGCTAGGGTTTGTATGAAACAATTTCAATGTAGTTATTTGGGTTTAACAATTGTTTACTATGTTGCAGGCTCATGATGGCATGACAGCTCTTCATTTAGCTGCCAAGTCTGGCAGAAAAGAAGTTTTGAGGGTTCTTTTAGATACAAGGAAGATAGACATTAACACTCAAGTTAGTAGATTAGATTATAATTTTCATGTGGATTTTACATCTTTTAATGAATTTTGGTAGTCAGCCTTGTGTAATTGGCATTTCAGTGCTGTGGTTGGTAAATGGTTGAGTTCCATTCGCTGAATCGTTGCTCAATAAACTCACTTGAAAACTACCCAAGTTTATGGACCCCAGTATATTTCAATATTATGTAAACACATAATTATTTCGAGGATTGTTGGTTATTTAATTTGTTTCAAAATTGTTGATGATTTAAAATTCAACAAATTTGGTAAATATTTAATTACCGTGGTTCGTACAGGTCCTAAAAAGTCCTAAATTTCTGAAATTTGGATTTTTAGTACTAAAAAGTCCTTAAAAATACAGGGAAAGTCCTAAGAAGATTTTTAAAAAGTCCTAAAATTTTACTGGAATTTAATAAATTTTATTGGGGGATTCAAAAGGAGTGGGAATTCGCTACCTCTTTGTTCTAGCTGTGCACGGGAACGCACTCAATTAAATTCACTTGTCTGATCTCTCAAAGTTTTGATAACACTGCCTGGAGTTTGTTCTTTCTATAGTAACTCCAACAGGCTACCTTTTGGTACCTATAAAAGGAACCAAAGAATTTATCTATTTTTTAAGGAGAACATGAAGAGTCATGACAATTTCAAATTCCTGTGGAGAAATAGTCAGAAAGTTGTTAATGTTAAGCCATGGTCAGACATCTCGTGAAAGGGGCTTTTCCATGAACAAGAGCTTGGTTTGTGAAAATCAAAAAGAGAAGCTTAACTGCAAGAAGGATAATGAGGGATCATACTAACAGTGTTTGAAGTGTTAGTAATTTCAACATTGATAAATCTATTATTGGTCATTGGAAAGCATCAAGGCAGAGGCATCACTTTTATTTGGACACAAGGAAGAGAGGTAGCTGCTGCTAAAAATGAGAAGCAGAAGATGGGGTTGAGAAAGAAACAGAAAACATTAAAGCATGACTGAGATTTATGAGACAAAGGATTTCACAGATCAATGGTGGAAAGTATCACAACCAGGAAAGGGGATCTCTTGGTCCAGGCCAACAGCCTAAGAAAAAGATAGTGAGACAAAAGCTACAAAATTGCAAATTTAGAAAGAGAGCTTAAGCAATGAATTTTGTGTTAATAAATTGATATTTTCAGCCTTCAAGTATTTCTATTTTGTATTACAAATCTAAAGTCTGTAAAAACAATAAATAAAGTCTAAATACCGGTATTTATGTTACTAATTTCGGTACTAAAAAGTCGTTAAAAGTCCATTATCACCATATTAAATGTTAATGGAGATTAGAAAATATTATGTACTATTTAATATGTCTTTTTTTTACATTTTGTATCTAGCCGATATTTTGAGTGCCTTTTGTATCCAAATGGGATGTGAAGGCACTTTTTAATCGATCTACCATTTACATAAGCCCCTACCCGAGGGCGCACCCTGGCGGTGCAGGCTGGGTTGCGAACATGACACATTACGACTGCATGCAGGAACGCAACCCATTCGACCAACCTGCACACCATTAATTGATTTGACATTAATTTTACAGGATGATGGAGGATGGACTGCTTTAATTTGGGCTACAGAACATGGTCACAAAGATTGCATTGCTTTTCTCCTTAGCATGGGTGCTAACCCCAATTTGAAAGACAATGTGAGATATTAAAATGATCTCATGTGTTGTATGTTGGATTGATTTTCTAATTTTCTTCATGAAAATCTCATTGATGATTTTTCAGGAACTGAACACAGCTTTACATTGGGGTGCATTTACAGGAAATGAGGACATAATTGCCTTGTTTCTAGATGCTGGATGTTTCATTGATGATGTCAATGATCATGGAGATACTCCTATGTTGGTTTCTCCACTCAGTGATTACACTTAATTCTGTGCTTAGCTTAGCATGCTTTTTCAATAGAATATAATAGAATTTTAATCAATACAAAGTAGGGATAATTGAATATTTGAATATGGTTACATTATGAAAACAAGTTTAAATATGAAAGTTTACTTTTAAAGGCATATAGCTGCTAGGCAAGATCACTTCAAGTGTGTTGAGTAAGTATTAACATCCTCTATTGTTACTCATCATTTCTTTAATTTTTGCATGCATTTCAGGGTTCTCCTGTGGAGAAATGCAGATATTTCCATAACCAATAAAGCAAGATTAACACCCTTAGAGGTTGGCTCTCTTTTTACAGGAATTTATTATGGATTTAAATTTAATAATTACTGGCTTTGTGAAAGTATTGGGCAATAGGGATAATTCAATTGAATCATCTTGTTGTACATGGAGATTCAAGCTAGTTTGCAATCAAGACAAGTTTCATTATTATTATCGAATGCAGGAGAACAGCCATGTTATGTTACCAAATGCTAACAAACCTTAAAATTCAAAATGATTTAGTGCTGTGTCGAAGGAAAGTGCAAATCTGCTCAACATCTTGCATTTGTGAAACGATTGCCAAGCCGGCCCAAGGAAAAGATCATAATAAGGTTTTTTTGTTTCTTTCAATTGCAGCAGTTACTGAGAATATCCATTTTAAAAATTAACGCGTTCAAATTTTGAATCGCTTATACGTTTAAATTATTTATTTGTGTTAGAGACATATCACGTGGTAGAGAATCTTGTCCAATTATGGTAGTTAACGCGGTCGATTCTGAAGATGCGCAACCCGACTTCTGCTACATTCTCGGTTATGTGGAAACGAGCCCAATCAATGTGAATAGGCTTGTGAATTCATTGCAGGTTCTCAAGCTTTATTTCTAATTTTCTTTTCTTTGATTAATTTGTTATTAAGTTAAGTTTTTATTTAGGTTTGCAATTGTACTGATAACTGTTCATCATCATCATCCTGCTCCTGTTGCAGATCGAGTGTGAAAAGATGGTATGATGAGGTGAGTGGCAGCTTTTCTAGAACATTTTAAGTTATTTAGAACACAATATTTATATGTTTTATTTATTCTTGAGGTACTGAGATTACTGTGGAATAGTGGGAAAATTCTTATTAATAATAAAATGTTGACTTGAGCTAAAACTATGCAACTATTAATTCACTGGGCTCAACTCATTCCTTTTTGCTTGCTATATTTCAAAAACCTTTGCTTCTTAAAAAGAAGCTTCCCATTTATAATTTAAATCCTCTGAATGAAATTACTTTCATTTGAATGTGGTGATATAAGTTAGTTATGAGGACCTTGGCAATTCAGCCTGATCTTGCAAGTAGCTAAATTATTGATAATGAAAACCCTTTAAATGCATTGTTGTTTTATTATGACAATATTTATAAATCATTTTCCAGAATGGTAGGCTATCAAATGACTTCAACTTTTTGGAACCCCCACTGATCTTCGAATGCAACATTATGTGCTCGTGCCGGACCACTTGTCTTAACAGAGTCGTTCAATTGGGGACCATGTAATGGCTTTTATTAGGTCCTTATTTTGGAGAGGTCTGTGCAATGATGTCATTATTTGTTACAGCAACAATCTCCAGGTTTTCAGAACAAATGGTCGTGGTTGGGGTTGCAGAACCTTGAGGGACATTGCAAAAGGGACTTTTGTTTGCGAGTAAGTAAATTCTATGCTCAAGCTCATTGAAAATTAGAACAGGGATTGGTAAATTTGTTGATTTGAAGATATGCTGGAGAATTGATTACAGATGAAGAAGCAAATAGAAGAGAAGATGATTCATATTTGTTTGATCTGGACTTTCAGGTCATGATTATGTCCTTTTTATTACATTTTTATTGTGAGAGACCAAATGCAAGTAATTCTCAAAGTTAACTTTATGAAAATTTGCAAAACTTGTCTCATAAAACATATGTAAAACAAAAATTGTATTTCATTACTTTGATAACTTCTAAATTATGATATTAAATGTTCAGGACAGTGAAACCTATTGCATAGATGCAGCTCGATATGGTAATGTGAGTCGCTTCATTAATCATCTCTGTGAGCCTAATGTCATACCAGTAAAAGTAAGACAATGCTGCAATTTGTCCTTTCCCTTGCATTTCTCAAATAACTTTTTTCTCCAGGTCTTTGTTGATCATCAGGATTTAAGGTTTCCTAGGATATGCTTTTTTGCCAGCAAGGATATTAAAGCATTTGATGAACTTGGGTAGGCATCCAAACAATTTGAGTTAAATTTAAATGCTTTAATGAATGCCTACATGCTATGGTGTAATAATGCTGTAAGTCACAATTGATTATCTCTATGATGGCAAAGATAAGTTTTTAGGATGAGAACAGATGAGTCACCTAATGCAAATAATTTTTTTTCATTTGTTTAATTCCTCGTTGTGAAGTTGTGGAATGCATTGCTTATGTGTATATTTATATACTACTACTCAGTTCTTATTTGGAATCTCTGCTAAGCTGCCACCAGAGCAAAAAGAGTGACCAACAATTCTCTTTTATTTGAGTGTAAAAATAATATAATAAAAACAATCAAAGTGATGACACCTCTGCCTCAACCAATTTTAAAGCAGTCTCCAAATGTTCTGTGAAGCTCAAATTTTGTCATTTGCTATGTGAATGATGAAACAGTGTGATGGCAAAAATCTGAATTTGATTCTGAATTTACTGCTCTATTTATTTAAGTCTATGTAACTGAACTTTTCCAGATTTGATTATGGATATAAGTTCTGGTCCATAAAATGGAAATACTTTACATGTACCTGTGGATCACAGAACTGTAGATACTCAAAAGACACTATACTCAAGACCATAGAAGAGTATAACAAGTCACACATGGATGAAGTTGACAATGAATAGAAGTCTGCCTGTTTTTTGCTTGATTTACTTATGATAATCAGCCAGGCAGAAACAGTTTGGTGCACAAGAACTTCATATGGACAGAAACAGTTAATATTTTGAATGGTAGCACGTTTTCCATGTTTGTATTTAATGGTTTTTTGGGCCAGGAAGTTTGCCAATTTTTGCTGTCAATTCAAATTTTTCATTGTCATTTATTTTGCATGTACGAATGTATCTTTTACATCATATTGGGTTTCTTAAACATGATTCTTTAAACAGAAAGCAGTAACACTTTGGTATTGCAGTGATGTGATAATTAAAATAAGTATTTTGCAATTAGTGTGCCTAAATACTATGCGACACATTCGGAATCTTTTATTAGCAATCTAGTTACCCCCTCTTAATAACTTATATGGATACAAATGGCCAAATTCATGTTCAGTAATGAATCACCCTCTGAAGCTTAAGGCCTTTTCTTTCTTAACCTTCCATATATGACCAGTTTAGTCTTCAGTTTCGAATGTAGTGGAAAGGATGCAACACATGGTCAATGTTAAAGTTGTTAGGAACAGACATTCCCAAGCATACTACAATGTTTTAAGCAAGTTGAAGATGTGACTATTTATCAATTTTCAGGCATGACGAAATGCCCCGGCATTTTTCATTTGGAGCTGTCCAAAGTGTCAGGTTGATTTTCTGGATGAGCCTTTCTGAAATACTCCAATTTATTGCATTCTTCTTCTATTTCTAGAATTTTTGGGAATTGTAGCAGGTTGACTCCAGTCCTTTACGAAATAAAGTTTCGAGTTGTTATCTTGCTGTAATGTGGACAAAGCTTTTATGGTAATTTTAAGGTAAACCTTCTTGCATTGAGGAGCTGTGGAATTAGGCAAATATCTGCAAGAGTGACCTCATCACCAACACAAAACTTACCAGATGTCTGGTGCAATGTCTTCTCAAATGCTTAAAAATGGAAGGATGATGTAATTTAAATCTCTGTGCTGGTTGAGATGGTTTAACAATAACAGGGAAGTTTAAGTGAACCAATATCCACAAAGCTACTGACCTTCAAGGCCTTTAGTTATCCAGCTCTCTGACCATTTTGCTCTGTCAGTGGGATTCCCAGTAAATGACTCTAATGTTTTTAATACCGATAGGTTTTGGATTGGCTGGATGCCAGAATTTATTATTTCAGCTAATTGTCTAGCCTATGTAATGAAATGAAACGTAACACAGGGCTTTAGGTGGTATCTCTCCAGTTCAATGTAAAAATTCAATAACTAAAAAATTAACAAACTTGGAATCTTTTGTGGGGATCTTTTGGAAGAATAGGATGTTCTGGCATTGTCTCTTCCAGATATTCTATTATAGCAAGCTAGATGAAACCCATTTAAACAGAGATAAATTAGCTACTAAACTAGTGAGTGGCTGAAACAAATTAGTCGGGCGAAACTGACTGACTGCGTGAGCGTTTTACCATCAATGACTAAGGTGGGCACTTGACCAAGCGGATTCATCTGTAAGTAGCTTTCCTGAAACTATTGGCCAGCATAAATGCATTTATCTAAAGAATAATGTCTAAAGAATCTCTTCTGTATGTAGACTCACCTGCTGTCCACCATCTTTAACCAGGTTTACAACAATATAATCATAATCTACCTTTTTCAGAGCTAGAGCTGAACATACAAGCATACAAACATTACAAACATTTAAAGATAAAACTTAACAGAATCTCATTACCGATTCTCACTCTCCAAGAAGCCGAACTTCTGAAATAGGAATACAGCGTCGGCTGCAACATGTTTTGAAAAATAAATACATATTTTATTTCCTGGATTAAAATGAACACCAACCCTCGACATTTTAAAATCTATAATAATTTTAGAAGAACAAATTCCACACCAACGTTTTTATTTAGTCTGTGCGACCGACCTTAAGACCCGGTTCGTAAAGCATGATTCCAAGGTACACCTGATGATGATGATGATGATGATGATGATGATGATGATGATGATGATGATGATGATGATGATGATGATGATGATGATGATGATGATGATGATGATGCTGATGATGATG
>MPNW01000064.1:130794-160878 GCA_011800805.1 Hirudo medicinalis
TGATGATGATGATGATGATGATGATGATGATGATGATGATGATGATGATGATGATGATGATGATGATGATGATGATGATGATGATGATGATGATGATGATGATGATGATGATGATGATGATAACAACAAATTAGCAGTCTGTTTTGGCTCGGAATCTCTGCATTTAAGTTGGTATACTCAATTACTACAAAATGGATAACTATCTGGTTCGTATTCAGGACCACCGACACAAATTTCGGACCCCTAAACTCTTTATTAAAGTACGAAAAACGTGTTTAAAAAACAAACATACATTGAAAAAAAAGAAAATTGAAAATTCTTTGCACTCCTTGCAACACTCCCACATCCTTTTTCAAATGTGGATTCCAAACTTGAACGCAAGACTCTAGATGTGGTCTCACTAATGCTTTATACAGTATCAGAATTACATCTTTATCTCTACTTACTACTATTCTCCTTATCATTCCAAGAACTTTATTTACTTTTTTTGCAACTTTCATGCATTGTAGAAGTGTTTTCCATTTTTATGCATTTATTATATAAAAAAGATTTCTTTTCTTTCATCTCTCCTGGCTACTTTAATGTCATCTGCAAACTTATATATTTTAGACAATATTCCATCATCTAAATCATTTATAAATACGCAGAACAACACAGGACCCAGTACTGATCCTTATGGGACGCCACTTAGCACAGGTTACCATTCCTATCTTTTGTCTCCTATTTCTCACCCAATTTGTCAGCCAGTATAAAAGATTGCCTTCAATTCCACAAGCGCAGAGCTTTTTTTGAAGCCTTTGATGGAGTACCTTGTCAAAAGCTTTGGCAAAGTCTGGATATGCAAGATCCACGATGGCGACGGGATCGAGTGTTCAGAGTGAAGATCGAAAAAGAGTTCAAACGAATCATCCTTTGATCTACAGGTGAGAAAATCAGACTTGGTAGGGGAGACGCATCCAGACGAATCGACCTTCGAGGTTTTCTTCTATCCACCAAAGGTAGATCAATTCGTTCTCGATTGCCCATTTCTTTATAGGCTTTAAATTCGATTATGACTAAGAAAACTAGCATAAGTCGCGATATGATAGATTTAGACGATCCGTTCGAGATACCAAGCGCAGATAACCTAAGTTTATCCGTCGACAACTGTGAGGATGAACCGAAAACACTAGATCTTTGATCAACAGCCAAGCGTAGAGAACAATGGGATGGAAACGCTAGGAGACGGGAATTACAGGAACAAATGAGACAACGTAGGTTGAGGCTTAAAAAAAGGAATTAGAGGTGCTGAAGTTCAAATTTGAACAACTGGAGAGAGTAAATGAATCGAATTTAGAGGAGGAATGAGAGAGTAGGAGATTAAGCGAACTAAAATTAGAACATGAGATGAGATTAAATGAATTGAGTCTAGAGGAGGAAAGAGAGAACAGGAAGTTGAAGTTAATGTAGCTCGAGGCGAGTTCTGATACGACCCAGCTGCCATCCCTAGTTTCTTCGAACATTTGGAGAACCATTTTGAATCATACAATGTTGATGATGGCATTAAACTCAAAATATTGCAGGCAAATTTAAATTCAAGGACGTATGACTCTCAAGCAGCTGAATAGTCACGATGAATTAAAGCAGGCACTGTTGAATTTCGTATAAGCCCATACTTTTGCAGGAACGTTTCATTTCTTTGAAAAAGAAACCCGACGAAATCTTTTCACTGCAGGCATCAGCCAATTATATAGATTGACCATAATTATATACTTCTTTAACCTATTATATAAAAGGCAAGGACTTTAATAACTTTGATCAACTCGTTAGCTTATGGTGCTCGGACCGACTTAAGGAGTTTAATGCCTCGAGTGTATAGATTTCATTCTAGCTCGGGTAGCCGATAACTATATGGCAACTCATGACAACGATTGCAGACCAATCCGTTAAACTACCCTAAATTAACTGTTCCGAGATATAGGCCTATGGGGGGTGGGGGTGGGTGGGCGTCACGTGCCAAGGAGCGGCATTTCGAGGAGGCACGTAAAAAATAAAAAAATAGAAAAAACGGGCCTCCACCCAGAGTTTCTGTTGCCGCACTTAGATCTTTCGAAATGTGTCCATTGAAGAGTTAAATTTCTGGGCTGATTTTGAGAGAGCTGGAGAACGATGGGATCCAGATTGGTGACTGCCGTGGCCAGGCATATGACAATGCTGCTGTTATGGCAGGCCACCGATCATGTGTGCAGAAGCGCATCTCCGAAATTAACCCAAAATCTTTATTTGTGCCTTGCACAAACCATTCCCTGAATCTGGCTTGGGAACATGCAGCTTCTGTGGCTGTTCACAATGTTGCATTTTTTGGCTCACAGGACCGGTTATTCTCGTTCTTTTTTGCATGCACACATCGCTGGGACGTCTTGATTCAGGTGACTGGTTCAACTATCAAACGGACTGTGGGAACTAGATGGAGTAGTCGAGCAGACGCTGTAAATGTGAAGAAATTATCTGAAGTCGTCACTGCCCTGGAGCAGCTCACGGAAGAAGGAGAAATTGCAATCACAAGATCAGATGCATCTTTAATTCTCGACTCGATACTGTCGTTTTCGTTTCGTTCGTTTCTGAGCCGAGGATGATATTCTGGGCATTGCTTTGTTAGAAGCGTATTCCTACGTTAACGTAGACGAAAATTGGATGCGGCCTCCTTTGTTGAAGAGCAGCGGTCATGTCCCTCATTGAAGCCATTTTGGCAGTTGACGAAACAGGATAAGAAGGGCTTCTTTATAGGTAGGGATTTACTTTATCATCGTGAGACTTTATAGGGTAAGAGGTTGATCAGTGATGGATTGTATCAGGCCGATGTTTCCGAAAGGAGATGCAATGGGTACACAACCAATATTCAATTATGCACTGTTTGTAATCGATCTCTTTTCAAGATGGCCGATGGTATATCCTTTAAGTACTATGAACGCACAAGCAGTATTTGAAATCTTATTGCAAATCTTTGTGACTTTCTCAATACCACGTGTAATAAGTTCGGATTGTGGAACGAACTTTATTAGCCAATTAACTCAGTTATTTTTGAAGAGCTGAAGGTTTTGCCCTCGTTTTATCCAAGCAATGATATAAATTATTAACATTCGTTAGCAAATGATCGTTAGCATAAAATATCCTACGTTGTGGAGGATATGAAATATCATTTACACGCTAATAAACCCAAGAAACATGCTGATCGTATCGAACAAGCCATAATTGGTAATTGTGCCGTTATTTATAACCACGATCAAGACTTTGGTAAGATAGAACTGTTAGGTGAGACCTCTCGACCGAGCTGTGAGTATCCAGTCAGTTGATGTACACCGATAACAGGAGCAACTGTTCGCGATTCTTGAAAAATTCCCCGAGGTGTTCTCGGGAAAGTGTAATATACTACATCATGAGATTAAAATTCCGACTTGTAAAAGGGACGTCAAAAATATATCTGATATGGCTAATACTTCCCGCGTTATCACCGAGTTAACAAAATGAGCATAACTGGTTAAGTTCCTGTGATCTATCATAGGAACAATAAGAGGCTTTAGAGAAGTTAAAATCACAATTGGAACGAGCCACAACCCTAAATACCATTAATTACCATGAACCATTTGGTTTAAGAACGGATGCCAGTGCCCTTGCAGTAATGATTATGAAAGCTCTCAGTGGCTTCTTTATGTCGCTTACTGCACCGCTTGGAAGCCGACAACCTTCGACTCTGCGAGGCTCTCTTTGGCCTTCTTGGGTCGATCGCGTCCACTCCAGTTGCCTACAGCGGACTCTCAGTGGCTTCTTCATGCCGTGTACTTAGTATATGCAAACTGGGACCTAAATTTTCTTTGTAGCGGTAGTCGGGAGATAGAAATATTTCGGGACTCGGTCACGGGCTTTTATTCAACTCCATTTGGATGGTAGTCGATAGTGATTTGCAAGCCAGCGGCCGGCCCGTTTTTCTCGACAATACCGTATCTCTCGGCCAAGGAATTGGCCTCGTCGTTTCGGTGGATCATCGACACCGGAGATCATTCGGATTTCTCCGGCTTTTCTGCAGTGGCTTCGGAAGACTTCTTCTGGCCTCTCATTTGCCAGATCCAGAATGAGGTCGCTTCTGCAGCCTCAGACCTCCTTGTCATCTTAGTGAGGAAGGCGTAAGTCGACCCGCCGACTACGCCCCTTGCGCCAACTTCGATGGGGAAGTGGTCTTTTCTGTAACCTTTCTCTGCCAGGTCCATCGACTGATCTGCATACTTTTCCGCCTTGAGCGCATTGCTGTATTGAAGTCTGTCCTGCCATGGTACCGTAAGCTCCACCAGAATGATGGCATTCCTCGACGGCGACACGAGCACCATGTCCGGCCTCTTGCCACTTTCTATCAGCACCTGGGGGTCACTACCCCCTCATCCATCAGTGCCTCATCCCTTCTACGTCGGCTTCAACGGTCCAATCGTTTGCCTCTGCAAGAATGTCTCTCCTGGGCGTTAGACATCTCTTTTTGCAGAGGTGTGAGAAGCCCTCGGCCAAGAAATAAATCGTCCGCTGATTAGCGATCGTGCGCTAATTTGCCTTGGAAACTGCTGCTTTTACGGCCTCACACACATCTCGAAGGACTTGGTCATGTCGCCACGTATACCGACCGTTGGCAAGGGCATACGTGCAATTGCTGAGCACATGATGAAGTGTATCGGTCCCGCCACAGAGCCCACAATTGTCCCTGGAGGGCAACTGGTCGTACATTGACCTTATCGCGAAGGCAAGCCGAAGCGGGGATATCTTTCACACATCGTTCCAGGAAAGGGATCATTGTACTACTTCCCACGTTGTCCACTTACCCTGCTGCTCTGCCCTCGTAACTCGGTCTTGTTTCACTTTCCGCCTCTTTTCCTGGCTAGCAGCTCTGACTGATGAGCTCGCTTGGGACATTTTGGAAGACCGTCTGGATAGGACTTCTTACTTCCTCGAACATCAACAAGATTACTGTTTCGTCGATCTCATTCTGCGCTCGGAATTTCCTTCCAGATCTGAGCAGTGGCTTGACTTCGCTAATCCTGCTGTCCTCGGAGTTGTTGAGCATCCACTGGGTTCTTATTTTGGAGACCTTGTACTCTTCCATGATGGAACTTAGTGGCAGTCGCAGACTCTCGCTCCTACTTATAGGGCAACCGATGACACCGCTGGAGGAAGGCCTAGCCAAATCATCGAGGTATGCTCGATGCAACCAGCTACACCTGAAACGCCTCCCTTTTGGACTGATGTGTCCACGTATTGTTAGACATCACGAATTCTGTGAGCCTCCACGCCATGATGGAGAAAAGTGATTTTCCCTCTATATTCAACTGAATGTATGATGAATGAATTGATTCAGACCCCTGGAGTCTTTCTCCTTTGGAATATAGACGCCCTCTGCCTTCTTCCACTCATCATCGACCGTGGCATAAGACCACGCTCTCTGAATGAGGGAATTCAGCAGGTACAATGTCTTTGGGCATCTCTTATACAGGTGATAGGGAACTCCGCTGGGTCCTGGCGCTGAACGATTTCTTGCTTTCCTCACAACTCCTCTCACTTCCTCGAGTGAAGAAGACGCCAAGCAAAAGAGTCTGGCCGGCAACGTCCAGTTGGGATGTCCAACTTTTCCTGTAGAAACTCATGGAGGAGAACGTCACTGTACGTTTTGAGTAAGTGTTCTTCCAACTTTTCTTTCTCTACGGAAAGTTCACCAGATTTCAGAGGGTCGAGTAGCGATCTCCCGAATCTTTACGGATCGCCGAAGAAGCTTCTCATAGCTCTCCTCCTCATATTTTTTCTGTCTCACTCTTTCAGCGCAGCGTAAGTCCCTCACACGTCTCTTCGCGTTCTTCCATAGGACGAAGAGTTCTTCTCTCTCGTCTTCTTTAGCCATTTTCCACCACCGGCGAAGCGCTTTCTTTTCACCCTTGAGGCGGCTGAGTTCGCGCTATAGCCTTGACTTCTGCAACTTCTGCGGAAGTTTGGCAAAAACGACCCCTAACCTCTCGACGCATTTATTATAGATAAAGTCACTGAAAGATTTCATTGATCCGTCCTTCAGGCTTTTCATAAGTCCTTGGTTGAGTTCTTCATCCAGTCCTGACCAGCCTTTCTTGTCGTTTCCTCGCGGGAACCCTATCCTGGTTCTTGGGGACTCTTGTCCTTGGCGAGAGACTCGGACACACTCCGAGCTGTAGTGTGATTCAGAAATGCACATTGTATATATAAACCAGCTAGCTAGACAGACGAAGAGGCTTGGAGACTTGTATGACGGGAGCGCGTGAGGGAGCGAGAGCATAGTGAGCAGACGAGTGTTGAGTTGAGCGCGAAGATAGCAAACGTGGAGCTTTAGTGTGAGATCGTTGGTATGAGAGAGTTGTGAGAGGCGTTGGAGTGCGAGAATGTAGAGTGGTGAACGTATTTGCTTTTGTTGACTTAGTTTTGACTTTTTGATATTTCTCCCGCTTGTATTCAGTTATTTAGCTTGTCTTCCTTTATTTGGCTTTTATTGTTTAATAAAATAGATAGATTACATTTTACTCTGTGAGATTTAGATCGAATTCTTCAGATCTTCAAATCGTCAAAAAGAGAGATGGAGTTGTGACATGTTGAAATCGCTGAGATTTATTAGCAAACAAGATTTATTGACACAAAATATCAGCTCGACGACGCAACAACTAAACAGGAACAAGAACCAAAGAAATCGTATAACGTCCTAAGAATCAACAAATTCCAACACGACACATAGCCTTGTCATGATCATAAATTTCTTCGAAGAACTCAAGTAGATTGGTAAGGCCACGATCTGTTCTTAGTAAATCCACGTTGGCTCTTCACAATCACTTCATTTTCTCTAAACAAAATTCTAATATGGCCTCCTTGATTATTTTCTCCATATATTCTGGCAGCACACATTTCAACTTGTACATCGAGAGCGAAACTGAAGCTAGGATTCGATATATAACTATATATATATAACAATAACAAAATTGTGATCAAACACTTTGTGTGCTATGCCTATAGCAGGCCATATAGAAAAGTTAACTGGAAAAGACTAAAGAAATGTAAAAATAGCAGAATTCTTTTGGGAACTGGATTTTGTTTACAGACTTCATATCCTCGGAAATTCAATAAAAGCTGAATTTCACAAAAAAACTATTAAGGACCAAGAAAGTCCTAAGGTATTGCCCTTAAGCGCCAAAGGACCCAGTGCTGATTATGATTTCAGGCCTCCAGGAACGTAAGCGTAGTTTTAATTAAAGATTCTGCAATTGTTAAGATGTCACTCCAGTGACGGCCTAACAATGGTTCGGTCTTCAGACTTTAGAATAAATCTTTAAGAGGCTTTTTAAAGCAAAACGAACAATTGGTTTTTAAATAATTGTATCTAATTTATCCTTGAGTTCATAACTTATGATTTTAGGTTTAACGTTTAATTGTTACATTCTGGTCAACTGAGAAATAATGAAGTTTAAAGTGTCAATGCGACTGATTGAAGATGATTTTTCTTGAACAAATGAATCAAAACACTGTAAAATTAAATTATTATAATAAAATGTGTGTTTAGAACCATTACTAGATTACAAATCATAATGAACAGGGATTTATCACAGAAACTTATCACTGGAGTTGTTAACCAAGAGACGCGGTGCATCTCCAAAACTGGCTATCTGATGACCTTTATTTTTCTTTTCCAAGACCAAATTCAACTAACTTGGTTGCTTGGAAGGAATTTGCTCCAGTGTGGGTGCACCTATTGGGGAATGGATTCTAATAATTTTGGGGTGAACACTCTGCCATAGTGGGGTAAATGAAACAAGGGAGCTGAATTAAACTTCAGTTGGAGCTTTCGGTTGAAATTAATTATCATGACCTTTTTGTTTAACTTATATAAAAAAAATTTAATTATCCATAACTTCTTCATTTTATTGCGTCACTTCTGACGACAACCAAGAAGACTGGAGATAAATAGAATGAATGCAATGGCTGAACGCGAGCTTGGTGACCGCGATGAGAAAGGTCAAGAACTCAGCCATAAATCTTTGTCATGTCGAATGAAGCTTGAATAAGCTGAATTAAAACCTGCTCGATCGAGTGCTCCGTGAGTGTAAAAACTGACACCTTATTGTAATAGTGACTTAAATATTTTGTTATATAAATATTCAATTAAAGATTTAATCAAAGCACATAATAAATAACTAAAAATATTTATGAAATTTCAAAAAATTTGAAGCAAAATCAAAGCGCATGTGACAAGATTTTCCGACATTTGAGATCGAAAAAAAATTATTCATTACGAGTTTATGTATGAACGGCATCAAGATTGGATTCCGAATTCATTGAAATGTCCATGGTTTTCATTGTCCAACCGGTTTTTGAAGACTTTGTTTCGAGCTTGTTTCCTCCATTTGATCCTCCTATTTTGAAACCAAACTTTTACTTGAGCTTCTGAGAGCTTAAGGGAAGAAGCAAGGAATAACCTGATTCGCATAAATTAAATCTGTTGCAGAATGATAAAACTAATCAAAATTAATTACAATATCAATGGCATTGTTTCACGCAATAATCATGAAGAAGTTCTAAGTCGTTCTAAGTCGGTTGAGATATTTTCATCAACTTATGAATGTGTATGAAAAAACCAATGTAAATGCTGACAAAATTGGAAAATCAGAAATAGCCCTCTTTAGACGAAATAAATATGTGAAATAAATTTGCTAAGATATATAAAGTATTTTTTTTTATTAGATACAGCTAACAACATACAAAATGAACAATTAAACACTTTTGCTATTAAATACAGCCTTCAAGACTTTGTGCAGCATTAATTATTAGTACGAACCTCTCTGATCCAACCATATACTGCTGTCTTTCGAACTGCTGCTCCAGACTCTGTAGTTGTTCTGTCGTAAAAATAGTTCTTATTCTTTTATTGCCCTCTTTGGCAGAGGTAGCATAGTTTCTAGTACTTTTTTTGCAATCTGTAACATTGCATGCTGAATTGACCCCTTTTATTTCATTTCTTTTGTGGACATTCCACACCGTTTCTGGTTCAAACCAACATGTGGAATTCGTTGCGTCGTAAGTTCGTTGCCATGTTTCTTCTTCCGATAGGTCACTTCTCCATTTTGAAACAATGGGAGTTCTTTTGGAATAATCGAGTGGATTTTTTACTATGAAAGGCATTGCGCGCATCTGATGACTACGACTTTGATCACCTGAATAATATTTGAAAGCGTCGCAATTGCAACTTTTTAACATTTCTTGAAAAAAAAACTATGAAAAATTCCAAGAAGTTATACGAAGTTGCCAATTAGGGCTTCAATGGCAAATGATTATTATTATTCATAGTAATTTAATTCAAATTTAGCCTTGTCGTAATTATTGATTTTACCAAATCGTGGCTGGACAAGGATAGAACATTCTGGTTGGAACCAAATATCTTTGAAAGTATCATCGTCGATACAAACGTTCATTTTCCAAGCCTTAATCCTTACTTTCGAAGCCAAATTTTGACTAAGCTAAATGCAAATAATATCGACATATATCCATAAGATATACAGAATGTAATTCTGGACTGTGAGTTTAGTTAAGCAAGCGAAGAATTCAAACTTGCAATCAACATCTCGACTTAATTCCTTCAAATGACACTGCTTCTTAAAAGCAACCCTGCCTCATCGATATATCACGTGGAGCCGCAGGATTGGCCTCGATGCGTTTGCAATATACAAGATAAAATTGAGTAAGTAATAAAATATTCAAATTCTTAAGAATGACATCTTTCGTAATTGTAATAATCTGAAGTATTTTCAGAGTCTTTTTTAGGATATTGGAGATTAGAATATTTACGATCGGTACAAGATACATAGAAAAACCATGCACTGTACAGAACATTAACAATTAACTTGTGTAACCTTTCATTGATTGTCTTATTACTGATAAATATGTCAAAAGAATATATATGTCGAAGTATTCACATAGTTCGTGAGTTTATAAAAAATGGTTTAAAAAGCTGCTATTCAAATTTAGTAAGCATTTACTTATTTATTTTTTCAAGTAGTATTTTTTAAATAATGCAGTAAAACAGAAAGTACACCTTGATATTGGGAAAAACTGTGTCTATGGACATTTTTATCAAAAACGATTTTGTCTTCAATGCAATTTGACCTTAAATTAAAACGCTAAATTACAGACATGTGAAACTTTAAGAAAAGCATGCCTGAAATGTTTCCAAAACTTGCAAATAAAAATATTTAATTTTTTTTAAATTTAAAAAATGCATTCTTTTTTTATAAAGTTTTAAATTTTTTTTTATCTTTGTGCTCAAGCTAGATATCAAATTTCCTGTTTAGCACGCGTTTAAATGATTTTCGATTTATTTTCAGTGATTTGTTAGTTATGTATTCTCTGCTTAGATCAAGAATCAACCAGGAGAATAAATACCTTTGAACCAGTCCAGGTGGACTCGATAATGGTGTAACAGAAGACACTTCCTGATTTTGTTAAATGCAATATACGTTTTCTAATTAAATATACGTTTCAAATATAAAAAAATATCGAGAAAACTTTAATAAGCTTTTCTAAATATACTACCATTTGTAGGGCTTATTTTGAATAAATTTTATTTGCAGTGACTTGCAAATATTGAAATATTCAGGCGTTTGCAAATATTGAAATATTAAGAAGAAGATGTAGCTGCTTCATAACTTTTGGCAAAAGAATCGACTCCATTTACATCATCTAAAGGTGAATCACATATGCAAATGTAAATCACGGAAACTTTCCTGAATTGATACTCTTTCTAGCTGGGTTTGATATTCCTATGAAATCATCTGGAAAAATTAATTTTGAGCAGTCAACATAGGAATGACAAATTGAAGATGCAAGGTGATCAAACTTTTAAAGGATGTGGAAATTCAACAACATTAATATCAAAAACTATATTAAACAAAATTATTAAATTACGGTTAAATTAGTGAGACTTAGTATTACAACTGAAATTAAATACTACTTTCTATTACAACATTTCTCAATCAGTCTCTCCATATTTCGCCATTTTGAAGCAAAGTCCAAAAACTTAAAGTCCAAATTTTTGTAGTTACCAAACCACACAAACTTTGAAACAACACTTTATTTATTGGGGCTAACCTGCCAGTTTCGGAATCCGCCACCATCGCCTCTGTTAAATAACAACGTCATGTAAATATGTTTAAACTATTACATCCAAGGACAAATTCGAGTAAAATTTTAAATTTGCTAACTATTATTACTCGGCGGATATAATAAAATCTATCAGTAACAAAATTTTCATCAACATTCACACAACAACACGGCTGTAATTGTTGAATTAGCTATTAAATACAATAAGTCGCATGCAGAAATTGTGTCCGTGATATAATCATTCGACAAATATAAAATGAATATACAAAAACATAAATTGAAATTGACAGCCTCCATCGTATGGGACAGCACATCGACGATCAGTGATGTTGTCATTATCTATCAGGTGATCAAACGTCCTCTCACCACAGTTGGATTCACAAACATTGGGGAAACCACCATCTCTTCACACATCACATGATCATACTCAGGTCGTACATCGGAAATTCCTGAGTTTGAACACTTATCACATATATCTAATACTTTTTGTGTAAGAGAAACCTCCGGCGAAACATTTGGCGTAATAGAGCTCTAAGCTCCCAGTGAGAATATTCTCTCTACCGCTGCAATCCAGGGCTGCATGTAACCTTTTTTATGTGGGATATCAATTAAGAGACGACTCCGTGCTTTCTGGACTTCATCGCTGAGCCAGTATACTTTAAATTGAGAGTGGATACAGCTGCCATTTGAGCATCAGTGTTATCGTTCATGCATCAAATCTTCGTCTTATCCAGCCCTCAATCCATTAATTGATAATTAAGTAATTAATAAATTAAGTGGTAATGGATTTGTAGTGTCTTCCAACAGAGCATTCAGCCAATTCACAATAATTGCCAAAGTTGAGAGTAAATATCCCAAACCTGTAGCATTTTCCCCTTGCAAAATGTCCAGACCGCATGCCACAGGACGCATTGCTTTCACATATTCCTTTGCAAAACCTTTCTTTGATTCGCCTTCAACTAAACCAATTAACGAATGTTCAGTTTCATAAAATAAAAAGTTCTTGAAGGTCGTCCATTAAATATGTCAACAAATTTAAGAAAATCTTTTGACCCTCTCCCTTGTCAACATCTGTCAAACTTCTAGAGACCCCCGCCTAACAAAATTATGTAAAAAAACCTGACAACCCCTCCTATAAAATATGTTTTGTTTTACAATTTTTAATTTCGGGCTCTTAGGCAGTGCCTAGTAGGCCTATAGCCAGGGGCAATTAAGGCAATTTGGTAATGGAAAAGCAAAAAAAGTTATTATTGCAAAATTTCAATATTTTAAAACCTGGGCGGATCCCCAAACTTACTGGGCCCTTGCCCTTCCCCCTCTCGGCGGCTCTCCCGGCAAACACAGAGGGGCGGGTGCCATGCGGTCCGAAGACGGGTTGCCCAGCACATCGGTTTACGGTAGGGCACACGACATAGAATAATTTGTGAATAAGATGAGTCTACATTCTTTTAAATCTGCAAATGTGAAACAGTGGCGCATCCAGGGTTCTAGCCCCCCCAATATTTCCCCCAAACCCCAAAATAATAAAAATAAAAAAATGGATAAATATATTTTTTAACTGGTTTTAATTGACGATATCTCGATATTGAACAAATATTATCGGCATAACATTAGAAAAATCATCTCTGAAAGATAAAAAAACTAAAAAAAGGGTCTTCAAAAACAAACCCCTACCCCTGAAAAAAATTTACGACAGTCTCGCTGTAACGAATACTTTGTTAAAGAAAGGCCTTTAAAGAGGTTTTTTTTACCTTTTTTCTAGATAAAAAAACTGAGATATATCTACACTGACAAACTCTTCGTACCCGTCTAAACAAGAAACTGGGTTTTAGCCAGCTTCCAAAATATAACTCCCTAAGTTTAAACGCCATCCATTTAGATTTATTATTCCTACAACGATCAATCCCTCGTCTCAATTATTGCCTATCATTTGCTCTCCATTATTTAAAAATGAGACGATTACGATGCATGATTCACCAAAAACTAGACACTTGACAGAAACATATTAAACAACGAGCTTATTGAATCAAGTTATTGATTCTGGTAAGGGCTCGCGTGAAAACTAAGATTAATGAGTACAATCGGCAAAATAGGTATCCTTAACAAACCTGATTTACAGCTGATACAAAGCGGTAATTTGTAAAGCCAAAAATTTCCACTCTTTGGGGAAATTACCTAGACTAGCATTTTTCTCATAAATCCCGCCATCACATAGAAGTCTTTAAAAAAAAGTTGATAGCTGTTGAGAAACGAGCTTGTACGAATAAACAGTGCGAAGCAAAACATAAGCCATATTTACGTTTGTCAGTGCACTCTTGACTGAAGCATGGAATAAGTGAATAAAGCCTAAGCAAACTGTTTACAATATTTACAATGTGAAATGGACACTGGACAACAGTCTTCAAAGGAAATAACAAAATAAAGCAAAGGCAAAGGCCAAATAACTAAAAACATGCTTGTTAGCAGTGCTCCCCTGATACACAAAATAAACAGAATGACATTCGTCTTAAAATAAAAGTACTATTGCTACTACATTTTGACATCAAATGCCATGAATTTTACAAACCAAAATTAGGGTGCAACTCCAAACAAGAATAATCTATTTCAGAAAATTAAAATGGAATAAATAAATTATAAATATATAACGAATGTTTAATATGTTTAGCATGTATTGAGCAACTGAGAGATAATGACAACACATGCTAGCCAAGGCATGACAAAGCTATAAAGAAAAATTTCAAAATGTTAATTCTTTCCCAATTGCTTCCTTGCTTTTGAAGCAACAATGTTTCTGCTTAGGGATTCTTCATATTGAAGATTTTCAAGATATCTTTGGGACATGTCTGCCAAAACAAATCATTAAATACTCTGCAATAGAAATTATTAGTTAAAAACCAACCTCCAAAATCTGTTAATTTCTCAATCTTTCTTTTTGTAAGTTCAATAAGTTCGGTAGCATAAGCTATAAAAAAAAAGTCTGTTAAATAATCATAACAATTTTAAGTTACGATATGATATATATATGATATATAAATATAATTTCAAATTGGCCCAACCTTCAACATCATAGCCAGGAGCCTCAGTCATCTTAATCAATTTTTTGCTTAGTTCCCTCCATTCACCTTCCTCCTGCATTAGTCATGACTTTTTGAATATGAATTTTTGACAAGTGATCAATGGATAATTAGTAAAAACTGACCATATTTAAGTTAAATTAAGCACAGGTAATAATGCACTTAAATTTTGTAGCAACTTTGCAATGCAGTTTTAGTCTTTGCAACTCATAAGTGTTCACATGTAACTATAATAAATTGATCACAAATTAGTTCATAATATGTGAATGATAGACTTTTGAGAGCAAGCTAGAATTAGAACTCACGTCACAGCTGTACCCCAACCATAAACAATCATAACTTAGCCCATATTAATTTACATTTAATAAGGTTTTTTAACAGTTATTAAAATTGCTTTTGAGATAAGAAAAATTAAGTCAAAGCCATGAAGCTCAATCAACAATTAACCTTATCTAGAAGATAGTGAGCCTCAATCAACTGATCTTCCTGGTCTTGAAGTTGGAGAACTGCTTTGTGAAAGTTGAGTAATTCATCACTTACTTCTTCCTCCTAAAGATAAAATCTTATTTTCAATTTTCTCAAAAGAAAACACAGAAAATACTCTAACATTAGCAGATTGTAACATGGCAAGTTCAGAGGCAGACTGATCTTTAGACCTTGCATCTTCCTCATTACCAATTCCAACATCATCAACTTCATCTTCATCCTCAAGTTCCTCTTCTTCAGATATATGGACAGGATTAACAGGAGCAAAATCTTTTTTGCCAGATCCATTTCTGTACAGCAATTAGGCATGTGTTTATGAATTTTCCTGACTTAAGAACTATAATTTAAATATTTTATATATAAATAAAAAATTCCTAATAAATGAGCAAAAATATAAAGCCATTAATTTAAACAGAGAAATATATTGCACTAATGAGGATACTTAAATAAATTTGGAGAATTCAAATTCTGCAGGGGCTTCTGATTTTATTTAAACATACATATTCCAATCTCTATCTTCATCGTTGTCTTTAAAATCAATAGGGTCTCCTGGACCTAATTCTTTAACTCTGCAAAATCAATATCCACTTGTTCTTTAAATTATCAAAGTATAAATGTTGAGGAATTGTCAGTTATATCACCAAGCAGAAAACCATGTAAGTTGTTATAACAGCACAAATACAAAATGACATGGATGTAAATGACATTAGATATAAATAAGGTTTTATTAAATAAAAATGTCAATAGACCCACAATTAAAATCAGTTAATAAATCCATAAAGACAAAATTGATCATTTAAAATAAACCTGTCTGCATATCTAAGAGTGTTTAGAGTGTGTTCACAGCAACTCATTCCAGGAGATATCATGGCAATCTAAATTAAAACGAATTATAACAATTAAATCATTAACTCTAATTTTACCATAACATTTAGCAAACCCATTGAAGCAAACGTACCATGCAAGTTCGTGAATTTTCTCCAGTGAAAGAATCTTTGAGCACTTGAGTAAGTTGACTCACTCTGAAGGGAAGATGGGCTCCTTTAACACTCAATGCCCTGATGCATTCCTAGATGGGTATTTAGTAAAATATTCATGTTTTGCTAAAGAGCTCGCCATTTTAGAAGAGACTGATTTCTCGGCCACGTGCTTGCTTGTAGCCATTAGAAAAACTTACATGTTACAGGTGATAGATTGGGTTTATTGTGATGTCGCTCTTTGCTCACCTGAGTTATAATGTTTTTGGAACTTTGCTCATAAACATGTACCTTGCGTTAAGATTGTCTAATTTTTCTTGTTAATAATAATCTATTTGCATAATCAAATATTTTAGAATTGTATATAAATTTCACTTTTAATTTTGTATGTAACACTGTTTTAAATTCGTCATTTTTTTCAAGCAACGATGAGTTAGAAGCCGAACTGATCAGTTGGTTTAACAATAAAAATTAAAAATATAAACTTAGTATCAGCTTTTGGGTGTATTTAAAAAACCGAAACTATTTATGTTCAAGAGATATATTGAAAAGTAATCATATTTCATATACTTATAAATCATAAGTTTACTTATCAGTTCAAAAGCCATGGAGAATAAAGGTTTTTAATCATGAATCTGAATGAAGTCATTGTTATTCTAATGAATCTAATGAGTTGTAATGTCATTGATTAAAATAATCTTGCTAAAAGAGAATATGCTGTCAATTCAATAAAATACTTGGTATACATACCTTCAAGGCAAGAAGGCTCTTATTTATTTCAGCTCCTTCCATTCTAGTTTGCCTATCAGAACTCATTGTATCTGCTCCTCTTTCATTTCCTAAAAACTCATATTTTGAAAATTCATTTAGAAGAATAAATGATTACAACAAAATGATAAAGTACCAGCAAGATCAATGAGTGAGAACTTCCCATAAAGATTCTTGGATCCTCTATAATTACAACAACCATTGACATTGACAAAATGTCCACCGAACATAATTTAAAGCACTAGCCTTTTTTTAAGAATGATTTGGAAGATAGCATGAGATCTTGATGACTGATTGTTAGCAGAAGTTGTACCAGAAGTTCTTTCATGACTTCCTTTCACGACCAGGCGAAAAACATCTTCAACACTTGATACAAGTTCCTCTTTTAAACCACATACCTGAGCTCTTTGTCTACGATCTTCAAGCACTCTCAACCGGCTCTTATTGTTCAAGAGGTCAAACACCTACTTAAAATAGTATTAGTTACATAATTTGGTCATGCAATTTAACAGAAGCAAACCTTTCCACTGTAAATCTCGAAAAAGCTTGCATAAACAACTAAATCCAGCCTTTTATATTTAGTTGTTAACAATTTGAAAACATCTTGAGCTGTTAAATAGACCACAATAAAAATCTTTGTGCCTTCTCAATATGAAAATTAATCAAAACAAACCAGCCAGTGCATAAATTCCTTTTGTGCAATCTTGTTGTCCTTTACCAATAAATTCACCTCCCATTGTCTAAACAAAATTTATCCATAGTAATATTAATTTACCATAACTCTTTGAGTTGCACAAAGACTAACATGAGTTTTTCCACTTCCTGTTTGCCCATATGCAAAACAAGTAGCCATACCTTTCTCGAAAATTGATTCAACAAGTGGCTTAGCGGTATATCTGCAAAATAAAGAAATCTTTATAAATATTACATCATTAAATATGTGATTGCCATTGTTAAATAAATATATTAAACAAAAGACACTAGAAAACTAGATTTTATCAAGAATTTACAAGCCAAAGATAGCTTCGTCACACTTCAATATAATAAATGTAATAAAGTCAAGCATGTTTCATCCTTGTTTAATTAACTTGTTGAAATTCCAAAGTGTTCAGTAAAATATAAAACCATGCATTAAAAATGATTTATTGTGACAGATTTTTTGCTCAATAACTATTACTTTTCATAAACTATGTCATAACAAAAATGCAATAAATTTTGTTTATGTGAATGACATTTTACATAAATGCAATTTTGTAAATTTTTCTAATTAAAAACTCTAAAAATTACAAACTAAATTGTTTACACAATTAAAAAAAGAAACTAGACCATTCAGCATAACATCACAGATTTTCATGAAGCCTTAGTTATTAAATATTATGTAAATTTGTGATTTAAAAATGTTCATATTTTTTCTTTAGAAAAGAAGTAATAAGAGAGCATTTTCCATATGGCTTGATTTCGCAATTTTATGAAAATAGAAATAAATAAAATGTTTTCCAACAACACATGTAAATTTCATTAAAATATTAAAATACAAACAAACCTGTAAACCATCTCATTGCTTGCAGTCTCATCAAATGCATAGTCGAACCTGAATCTATGATTTTCAAGGTAACGTGTCAAATCGACTTTAGTTTTTGGTTCATGAACGAGAATCACATCTTTCGATGGTATTGTGACAACATCTATTTCCTTTTGAACTATTTCTAAAATAACAAAAATGGAAATAAATTAAGTTTAAGTTACTACGTTACAAATCGATTCCGAAATTAAATTCTCATAATGTCTTAATATAAAATTAATCAAGTTAAAAGTCAAGCATATGCCTGCAGAAGGACTTGGATGAGATATACCTTGCATGCAATTCGATTTGTCCCACAATTTAATCCATATGACTAAAGCAAATTATATATGCAAATAGTGTGCTCATCAATAATAATGACCTGATGAAGCCATATCTTGCGAGTAGCTAGGATCTGAACTCCTGACGGAGCCACACCAAAGCGAAAGCCAAAACACTTGGCTACTGACATCGGCAGTTTAGCCATAAAGCCACATCAAATGCAAAACCACTGGTCATTTGATTGTCCCCAGAAAATTTATACTTAACTATGGATATGTTCAAATTGTAGTAATATGTCTGGCTCTAGCCAGTCAATTACCATAATTTATCTTAATCAATTACCTCTATGTTAACCACAATTCCACATTTTGCTTGTTAGTAACACATCTTTATTAATTTACTTGAGAATCACACGTGGAGTCAAAAGACCTTTTATACTGTTCAGAACATAAAGCATCTAATGAGAAAATAACATGTGTTTCGTATGCTAAGACAAAGCTGAGGCTTTGGTGTAAATAGTTGTGAAGATTAAAAAAACATTGAAAGAAGAACATACTTCATAAAAAGGAATTAAGTAACTTTTAGTTTAACTTATAAACTAAACATCCTGAAAGTTATTTACCTCGATTATTAACTGGTCTCTTTCTAACACATACGCATATCTGATGATCAACAATTGGTTCTGAAAAGTTGAGCGGAGTGAAATCTATTTTGTTCCTGAATTCTCTGCAATGCAAATAGTTTTAAATAAGATGCGCTTGTGTTTGAAATCAAATTTCAAGGCTCCACAGAAACCTTATCATATGTTCAAACTCCCAGTTCGGAGCAGATGTATCATAGACTTGTTCCAAATGCTCCCTTATAGCAGCCTGAGCAGCTCTCCTTTCTTCTCTTCGTTGCTTTATCTTTTCCACTTCCTTAACACAGCTTAGCTTCTTTTTACCTGCTTCAAAAAGTTAAAGTCACCCATCTACCCATTCAATTTCAGAATACACCAAGAACAACCACTATTTCTCTGCAGTGCATCACCAGAACTTATAGTGATGTGTGTCTCATTTGCAACACCAATTTGTTTATTTGTGCTGGATCTTGCAATTGTTGAAGGTCGGATATTTGAAGGCATGGCAGATCCTGCAAAAATCATGCTGCAAATGAAACTATTCAAAGAATGAGAAAACAAACTATTAGGGATCACAGGTGTTATGCAAATGCCAACAGTTAAATTAAACATTTCATAATTGCAATCAAATTTAAATATTTGGAACCTTATGAATTATCAGATTCCTAAAATGTGATTCAAATTAAAAAAAAAAAAACCTAATAACTTAACAAATTAGAGCAAGCCTCTAAATCATAGTTAAACAAAAAATATATTATCAAGTAACAGTAATGAACTTGCCTAAATTTGTGGATGTAGCTCCTTTATAAAATAAAATAACAAATTATTATTCTATATAAACTTAGATAACAAAATTTGTAGATTTACTCTTGTTCCCAAGTTTAGAAGCAATTTCCCTATTGTTCTGATTTGTTTGCAAAGACATCTGAAACAATACAATGCAACATATGGCACTACTCATTTTCAATATATAAAATGGCTATGAAATGTTAAAGTATTATCATTATCACCATTCACCTGATAATCTTTTAATGGATGATGATGTAGACAAAATAAACCAGAATTACCACAAATAAAATTCATACTATATTAATAAGTGCCTAATATTAGTATAATATGGTAAGATGTTTTCTATACTTGGACCAACTTTAGTGTTATATGACTGCTTTTTGTAACAGACAAATATTTGGAGAATTATGAAACAAAAGATTATAAAATAGATCATTTATCACCCAAATGCCAATTATTGTGATCTTCAGATCCTTCAAAAAATTTCAGGTGACAAAACAGTCCAAAAGTGGACAAATCTCATCAAAAAATAAAATGATTAAATGATCAGTTGATGAAAATTGTATAACAATTTTTTGCCTCCAATTTTGTGCAACGATCATTGAAACAAGAATTAATGAAACGAGAACTTAAAAGAGTTGGTGAGATGAGGTAAAAGAGCAACAACCAGTCTTAAATTGGTAAAAATTGTAAAAAATATGACAGCCTTTTCAATTAAAATAAGATATTTTAATGTGGTTGATACTTGAAATGTATTCACGAAAATAATTGGAATTCATTTCTGAATGAAAGAAAACAATAGTGATTGACCTGAACAAAACTTGAGATATGCTTCAGACAATTCCAAGATTGCCTGATTAAGCAAAATTGATGAAAATGTGATTTGATAATAATGAACCTGGTTTTTTTAGTTTTAAATAGTGATGAAAATTTGTAATTTTATGAGTAAAACAGCACTTGTGAATGAAATTGTTCTCACTGTCAGATCATAAAAGGATCAAGGATACAGAGCTCAATCTGCACTGGTTGTTTCACAGAGGAAGAGTCCAACAGACAATGCTCATAGCCAAAATTGCAGAAAGATAGCAAGAACCCAAACAGACCTGATCCACAAATGTGATCAAAGTCCAATCAAGAATAATTCTCAATCTATCTCCTATAAATGTGCAATTTGATAAGACACAGAATGGATCTATTTGAAGGAAACAAGCATTTTAAAGGGAGCATTCAATTGATATGATGTTTGGACTAACTTAGTAATTAGGTACTAACACTAATCTGAATGGAAAACATCAAATAATTTTACTTTATATTGCAATTGTTAATTGCAGCATGAACATCTATAGAATTCATCAAAATTATGACAATAGTACTGCAGGTTCTAATATTATATTGTATTTATTCTTGAGTAAATATACTGTTTCCCTTGTATTATCCTTATTAAAGTCTTTTTTAGAAGTTTGTTCACCACTTTGAACGACATTATCCAACCTTCAGTCACAATTAGATTGGATAAGCAATGCTCAACTGTATTAAGCTGTGTTCCAATAATAACAAAGGTTAACTATTTGCTAGGGTTGCACTAATGATGTCATTATCATTATTCTTGAAATGGGAGTTTCAACATCAAAGATTAACCTACTCTTATCTTGGCCTTTATGGGTTTTGTAGGTTCTACATTGAGTTGTTGTGATATCCTCTCTGATAGAATATTTTCTCCACAAGATCTAATGTTTTCTTCATCATATTGGTCATCTTCTTCATCCTCATCAACTGACATCTCCTCTTCGCAGTCCTGGAAATTCAAAACATTAATACCAGTTGGAATACTCTCAATTAGTTGAACCTAACAACCTCTCTATTTTCTTGTCTTGACTTGAAAATCCTAAATTCAGGATTTAGCTCCAAGATTTCATCAAGTTCTATCTGCAAAGTGAAGCAGAAAAATTCATTAAGAAGTAAAAATAAAGCAACAAAATTTTTAGCATACTTCTTTTCCTTTTGTTTCACCCTTTTCAACCCATTCAACTGTTAGGCAATGTGCCTTGAGATTAATCTGCGTAACTGCTGCAGCATGAATACGTCCTGAAAAGGCATAATGGTAGTTATTTACATGTAAACAGACGCACTTGGTTACCATAAATATCACCATCGCGCACAATAAAATTGCTACATTGCGAAAAAGCAAATTAAAACCAAACCGTCTGTTCTTTGGATATCAACTTTTGAACCAATCTTCAGCAATCCAAAATTTGGTATTTTCTCTGAGATGGAATGTTATATTGAAAAACAGTGTAGAAAATTGCCAACAAAATTTCAAGAAAACTAAAAAACTCGGCAACTTCGTTTAAATTCAACTTACAACAACACTAAACAAACTACAACAACAAATATTGAAAGGCAACCCAAGCATCAGAAAAGGCCCACCAACCGGCGCGCGACATTTTGTTTCTATGCTAAATTTGAGTTGTTGACTAATAAGTGCGTTAATTTCAAAAGGCGAGCATAATATTTAAAGTTCAATTATTAAAACTGTTATCATTATTATTTTAAATATTTGTTAGAAATAAATTATTATGTGACTAAGAGCTATTTTTTATTTTAGTGAAAGCAAATTAAAATTTAGTAATATTAATGTACTTGTCATAAAGCATAGAAAAAGACGTCTCTTCCATTTCTAACTGTAATTGTTAACCCGCATCTAGTTACATTTTTAATAAATTATTGAAGAATCGATCATATTTTATATACTGTTGTAAGCAGGAAGTTCTCTTGCTATGATCGTCGTTTGCGAAAATTGCGTGTTAGTCGATTTTTTAACTGGTTAGCAGTTCACGGTATCCCTATAAATTTATTAAATTGCTAAAGCGTCACACCTTTTTGTGTAATAAGACAATTGAATAGACATTTAAAATTTTTTTTTATTGAGTTCGAGAGAAGTTTGGACTAGCAAGTAAAAGTTCAGTAGTATGGGAAACCTTTTGAGAATTCTCTATTGTAGGGACACTGATGATCCATCAAAAGTTGATATATTTGTTGACTTTGAAAGTAGGATTTTGTTGGTTCTTAAATTTAGAATTATCTTTATCACCAAGTATAATATATATTATATTACCTGCAAAGTATTGCACTTCATTTGGCTTTGTTTTTTTTTTAGATGCCATTGCTACTACCTCTGAAAGGCCTGTTTGGTCTGAGGTTCAAAAAGTTTTAAAAGAAGCAAATGAAATACTGAGAGAATTGGCTACATATAAAGGAGCTGCCTCTGAGATTAGAGAAGTATGAAAGTTATTTGCTAAAGGATTAAAGCTTTTTTATTTATAGTTAAATGTTGTTTTCAAGGCTATATCAAATCCACAAGTGCAGAGCTATCAGGAGAAAGCTTGGTCTGCAGTGATACCATTGGTGTTGAAGCTCAAGCATTATTATGAGTATTCTATTATATTGGGTAAGTACTCATTAATGTCTTGGTTTACATATATCAGTAAAAGGTGAGGCATTATCACCATATTAAACTTGTCTTTTTGTCATGCCTGATTTCTCCCGCTTAAAATGTTTAAAAGAGTTTGGCATTATAGATGTATATTATATTAGTTTAAGAAGTTTGCCAAGACTTGCATTATAAGCATCCTTTTTACTTTATTTTGTTATTCCTCAAATTTGAATATTTTGTAATAAAAATGGTTTGATTTAGAAACAACTGTGCCAAACTTATTGGAGTTACTGTGTTCTAATGAAATGACACCTAAGCAGCATTTGGAAACCCAACAAGCCTCATTTAAACAGTTTGCTGAAATTCTTGATTTCACTCTTAAGTTTGATGACCTCAAGGTACAAATGTCAACTTTTATGATTATTTGTTTAATTTGTGCATTGAACAAACTTAAGCAAGCATAAGGTACTCAGCAATTTTTTTTTATTAAGCTTGGGCCATCCATAAATAAGCATAGATCACATTTGTATCCCATTTGCATTAAAGTATGTTGATGGAACTATTTTTAAGGCAAAAATAGCTTAATAGCTGATTAAAAATATTTTCTGTGTCTCAAATTCCTGACTCCTGCTAGGTGCATACATGGATGGCCCTTAGTAATAATTAAACAAATAAAGTAATGAATATAATTGTTTTTGGCAAAACATTTACGAAAATTTATTTACGAAGATCATATTGGTTGTATAGAATTGAGTGCTCAAATAAATTAAAAGAAAATTAAAGATTAACTTCAGTTCTTAACTGAATTAACTGAAGATTCCTTCAGTTTTTTTTTTTTGATAATTTAATTTGAATTGGTTTAAAGTTAATAAATTTGCTAGATGACAAATCCTGCTATACAAAACGACTTCAGTTATTATAGAAGGACTCTTAGTAGAATGAAAATGTCTGGCACAGTGAGTTTTATGGAATGGGTGGATTTTTAATGATTAATGTAAATTTTGGACATATGCAGTTGGTTTATGTGAATAAGAATAATTTAGTTGCTTTTCTGCACATTGTTTTCAACTATTTGAAGATTATTTATTGTAAATAAATTTTAATCATTTAGGAGGAACATGAAAATAGTCTTGGTGTCAGTGAATCTGTGGCCAATAGGATGTCACTTTTTTATGCTCATGCCACACCTATGCTTAAAGTTCTCAGTGATACTACTTCAAAATTTGTTTCTGAGGTCAGTTAATTTTGTCCCACATTTAGCTTCTTTTAAACTCAGGCTGTTTTGCTTTAATATGTGTTTGAGCTATTTTTAAGTGAATTTCATAGCTTTTGCACTTTTCCAATAATTTTCCAATACAACACTAACACTAAATTACTTTTTTTTTTATGTGAATGTGATATCTTGTTAGTTGATAAATGTCAGAAGTGGTTTGTGTAATAAATTAACGAATTTAATCAAGCACAGACAAAATTGATAAAATAATTTCTGAAATACAATTGTAGAATAAAGACTTACCTATTGAGAACACTACGGATTGTCTTTGTACAATGGCAAGTATATGCAGAGTCATGATTGAGAATCCGTGAGTTGTTCTTTTATTTGATTATAGGCCCAATTCCACCCAACTTTAAATTTATTCAGGAAGTACAGATGTAAAATTACTAATACAGAGACAGTTATGTTTTGCTTAAGGGTGATGGTGGGAGTGATTATTCTATATGATCATGTACATCCCATTGGAGCTTTTGTGAAATCTTCAAACATTGATGTTAGTTAAGTTTGATACATTTATAGATGTCCAACATAAGTTTTGCTTTAAAAATAAGCAGAAATATAAAAACTACAACATAAATTTGCAATTAATAACTTTCAGGTTAATTTTCAAGTTTATCTACAAATGTGCATGTTTTAGCCATATGCATGTTATTTTATAATTTTATTTATTAAGGAACAACTTATCTAATTCAATCAAGTTAAACAGATTTGATGGAACTTCTTAAATATATCCAACAGATAAAGAATTCAATAAAAGTCTTAAAGGAACATGCACCTCAGAATGTTGAATGTCTCATGAATGCACTGAGGTAGAGTTTGGATGTTTTCAAAGCTTGGTTTGGTTTATTTGGTTAAAGCCCTTGCATAACTGAGATGATTTGGACAGTCATGAAGCTAAATTTAGAAATATATAAATGTTACTTCATTGCAGATATACTACGAAACATCTGAATGATGAAAGCACACCTAAAGCCATTAAAACCCTTCTTGCTTAAAGCTTCTTTTTATTATGTAATTATAAGTTTTGTTTTGGGACATCTTTTTTCTGGTTAAGTATGACTTTTGGAATTATGAAGCATAAAGCATGATCTATGTACCACATTCATGTTCACTTGACTGCAATCATGGTGCATTAAAGCTGGACTGTATTCTGTTTAAATGTTATTTTAGCATAAAGCTTATAAATCAACAAAACTATTTGAACATTTTAGATATTATTAACTTGTTTTGTGATAGTGAGAATGTCAGCTAAGGCATAAATTATTAAAGTTATTTTTAACCTGTATTTTGTCTCCAGTGCAAAATTTACTTGTGGAATGAGTACTTTTTGAGTGTTGGATAATTTTTGGATCTGATTTCACTAGCTGCCATGAGATGAGTCAATCTTGAATGGAGTCTTAACTTCTGTTATCATTATTTATTGTATGATGATTTTGCAGTCTGTCTTGCTTTGCCAAAAATAGCTATTTTTATTCTAATGTTTCTGTTTCATGCAAAGGTTTGCATACAGGGATAAGTACCAACAAGATGTCTTTTGTTACAAATCTCAATTTTATGTAAATTCACAATCAAACCTGAAATATTTTAGAGATATGTATCTACTTTTTGTGAAACTTACTTTTTTATAGATATTATGCATTTAAAGAAATGCTTCAGCATCTGAGATTGCACTGGCAGTTTTCAAAGAATTGTTGTTGTGATGGTTGCAGCAATTAATAATCCAAGGCAATGTGGTGTTGAAATGGTATGGAAACTTGGCCATTGCTTTTTTCTCCAGGTTTCAACAATTAACCTCTTTTTGGGTGTTCTTTTATATGGACATTGACATGTGGACGACAGTTTGAGTATAAATCATTCATTTGTGATGTACTTCAATTGCTGGTTGAAAAAAGGAATATGCCCCCGGGTCCCTGCCAAAAGGAGGTGGAGGATAATGGACCCACCGATGACCCTACCTTTAACGACCGGATTTCCAATGGACACATGATTTTTGTCAATGAGCAGGTTTGAGGGTGGTAGAAGGCTTCAGACGGAGAAGGGTCTTAAGATTCACCAGGCAAAGCTAAATGCAAAGGGAGGAGAAAAAGAGTTATGATGCAGCCATGCCTCCAAGTAGAGCGCCAGGCGATACCGGGGACAGGTTTCACCACAGTTTCGAGTGCGTTCAAGTTTCTGGCCTCGCGGAAGACCTTCCACGAGCTAGGATCAAGTTCCCACGAAAAAATGAAAGATGGATTGTCGAAATGATGGCGCGCGCATTGGCAAATGACGTAAGTAGCGAATGAGCGTTTAATGCGATACGTGCACTCCAAAGAAGATGTAACGCTCAATTTGCATTATATGGTGTCGAAGTGCAAAGGTCGCCGCGAGTCTTTAGTCCATAACCATATAATGGGTGATATTCTGAAGATGGTTAACGCGGGGAAATAGCCGACAGGGACATCCGCTTGATCAAATATGTGCGGCCCATCCGAAACTTTAGGATTTGGGCCGAAACGTTCGGTGACGGATGCATTCCTCTGATGATTCCCTGTCGGTAGGAGTTTCTTAGTATCTAGTACTATTGAAAATTGTGGAAGTAAACGGAAACAACAGTTAATAGTTTAATAAACAGCCGAATTAATTGTCGACTTTAAGCTATTAAGGAACTACAGTCTGTAGGATCGCACATCCATCATAATCACGTGCTGATCCTAACCCTATCAGCGATGACTTACCAAGCGCGCATCCTTTGTTTATGGACATCCTCCTTTGTCCTGACTGGCTATTTAAGAAACTAAGTCAGGGCAATCTTCCCTTCTCTCTCCTACTCTTCCGGCTACGTCGCTAAGCTGCTACTCCAGCAGTTATGTTGTCAGTCGGAGCATTGTTGCCGTTGTTGTAAATAAACTTTGTAGCGAACGCGGCTTCGTCGTGAATGCCGCCGCTGCCGCTACAAATTGGTGAACCCGACGGAAAACCACAGATCTCTCGATGAACCTCATCAACCAAGTGTTCTTCGTCATTTGCAGTCGCAACAAATTGGTAACTCCGAAGAACATGCAACTACAACCAGGTTTCATCAGCAAATCGGTGATCCAGAAGAACACTCATCATCAGTTTTCAAGTACAACTCAGACGAAGAACTTGCAACAACGCAACTCCGACACAGAACAGGCAACAATCAGGTTTCGTCATCAAGTGATGAAGTCTCTCGGCGATAGGAAGATGCACAACANTCTCCTACTCTTCCGGCTACGTCGCTAAGCTGCTACTCCAGCAGTTATGTTGTCAGTCGAAGCACTGTTGCCGTTGTTGTAAATAAACTTTGTAGCGACTTCGTCGTCAATGCCGCTGTCGCTACAAGTCTTTCTACAAAAAAGTTTCTCTATCGACAACTTCACGACAAGCTTGTGTACATTAATGTACACATTTCGAAAAGTCTAAGGGAAGGGCAGTCGAAACTTAGGAGGGGGAATGACTCCCCTATCCCCCCAAATGACTTATTTATTTAATTAAAGTCCGTTGCATGACTAAGATGATTTGGACTTACCCCCCAAATGACGTCCCTGCGTAGTAATTAATGCCTTTTGCGATTGTTATGGACTTCAAAAGTTACTCAGTCACAATGTCATATGTGTTTTTCAATCCATATCAATGTGTTTTGAGAAATTTTTATTTATCTAATTATTTCAGTACATACTAATGATTTTTTTGTACAGTAATTTAGTAATCATTTTTACTTCGTGAGAATTTTAGTTTTTATGCAAAGATTCAAATGTTAGAGTTTTACATAAATATTACAAAATTAAAATTTATTTAAAGTTATAGTAAAAGGTAATAAAAAATAAATAAATTAAGTAACATTTACGGCACATCGTTTATGCGACAAAATATAGTTCCTCCCTCATGAATATTAAGTCTGGTAATCATCAGGAGCAAAGAGCCGCAGCTGCTGTGCTCAGATGACTTTCGTTACATTGGCCTGCCCCGAAGCTTTCTTATGCAGAGGTTGAATTACTTGGATTAGTCGCTAGTAAAAACGTAGTTGATGTAATGGGATCTAAAGTGTCAACTCTGCTTCAACCTGCGGAAGTCGAAGAAATTCAACGAGAAACAGGATGTAAGCCTAGCTCTTTGATTAATGATTAAAACATACTCGTGAAACGAACTATTTATTTAGTCAAGCCTAATCAGATTTATAGACTGTACAGCAGATTCACGAGGTTAGATAAGAATGCCAATGGATATCTCTGGTAAGTTTAAGTCAGTTTTACAAGTACCTTGTAACAAGTACAAGTAGTAAATATATTTTATATTTTTAAAGTATGTGAATCCGATTCAATAACAGATGATTAATCTTAGAGTAAATATAATTGTACTCCTAATCATCTATATTTCAGTTATCATAATTATATGGAGATTAAGGAATAAGTTTAAATTTTGTACCAGGTAATATAGGCTTATGCTAACTTGATTAGTACTTTATAGCAAAGAAGATTTCTTTAGAATTCCTGAACTTGCAATCAACCCATTAAGCGAAAGAATTGTTTACGCTTTTTTTTCAGAAGAGTGAGTTTAATATTTAAATTTCTTGAAACATTGAACACATGATTATACATTAAAGGAAAAAGATGTTTATATAAATGAATTCTCCATTGAATCCTCCCAATGTTAAATTTTTCTAAATGAAGTGGTATTTATCATGTAATTGATATGAAGAATTGTAAAATTTAGCAACAGGTTTAGGGAGACAGAATTGACATTAGGATGTTTCTAAAAAATGAAGTATGAGAATGGGATGCCGGCTATAGAGAAACTATAATAAAAATTGAAGCAGAAAATAATATTATTTAGGACTTGCTCAACTCTGTCAAAGTTAGGTTTAATTTAATTATGCTGGACCACCATCTACGAGTTAATTATAAAAACAGCAAACAAGCCATGGAATTGATAAATTAGAAGATTGTTTTCATTTGCAATGAACATTATGTTTATTAGCAATCAGTAAAAGCAATACTCATATTTAATGGTTCATTATAGTACATTTCATAAGCCTAATGGAAAGCAGTTTTTAGCCACATAACATTGTCGAGTTAATGTTCAAGTTGTTTGTCTTGGAACATAGATCGGGGTTTGGCATCAACTGATGAAGACTTAGTTGGTGCTAAAAATGTATTTCTGTGATCCTTGACGACTTGAAGCAGTTACATCATCGGCATCGCATGTCAAATTTGAGTTGAACTCATACTAAGGCAACCTCATGTTTGGCTAAGTCATTGACAATTCTAAGATTGGACAAGCAGTTATCTACTCTTGTTGATACTCTTATTGAGATTCCATCTCACTGGTATTAATTAACCTTAAGGAAATCCTGGAATGTACTCTTTGTCACTTATTTTTGAGTTTTCTTCAGAGTTGGTTGCTGGAATGGCTTGATTTGTGTCAGAGGCAGAAATAGAAATATATCTGCACCTTCAACTTCTTGGCATGTGACTAACCACTAAGCACTTGTCCTCTATAGTAACATCACAGGCAAAGGCAGTAAGAGTTTTAGAGAGTTACCAAAGGTGGTGCTTAAATGCTTCTAGTGGCAGTGTTAGCAATTTTAGCATTTGAGTCTGACAATGCAAAAAGCAGTGCAAGGTCCTGTCTTGATGCACAG
>MPNW01000064.1:161153-186844 GCA_011800805.1 Hirudo medicinalis
AGGTTCCATCCCTGTGAATGGTGCCAGGGTACTGAAATTTCATTTCCTGGTGAGGTCCCATAAAGTAAGAAATGAGTCTTAATCAATATGGAGCCAAAATTCTTTGAAGTAGCCAAACAATTCCATGTTATGGGATTTCAAGATATCATGAGCACCTCAAACCTTTGCAAGAAGGTTCTCTTTCTGAGAGTTCCTGTACTATCACGACGCTTCGGGACAGACAGCAATTTTGCCATATCTTGTGCTGAAACCAGTATGGGAAGACAATCACTTTAGCTTGTTTTGGCCAGTAAGATCACCCAACTGCAACCGCTCTTGATGAAAATATCTGCTTGTGCAGGTCACATGACCAAAGTGTTCAAACAATAATTTTTATTACAAGTTGAAAACAAATATACTGTGGGAGATTGTGGAAAAAATACAAAATTTCCTATTTTCAAATATTGAATTGAAGAATATTCCAAATATTAATATATCTTGATAATATTTTGGCTACAGAGTCCCTTTATGAGCCATCACTTAATTATTTAATTAAAAATTTTCTGTATTGGATGGGAACACCCTAATCGACATTCTAGATGAAAATTTTTTAATCAGTATATGCAAGTACTAATTGAATTGCCAGTTACGACTTAAAATAAGCTAAACTTTCCCACTTCCAAAAAAGTTATCAATTTATTTTTGCAGGGGCCCTGATAATGACCAAGTAAATTTTAAACAATTTTCACGGGTTCTGGCAAGGTTCCTTCTTACTAAGTCAAAAGGAGGAAACAAGTTGAACTCTAGAGAAGAAAAGCTGAAATGTTAGCAAAATGCATTTTTTTAAGATGTATTGTAATTCATTAGTTAATGCAGTGGTTCTGTGAGGCCCATATTTACCATCCAAACATTATTGCCACTCAAGTGTTAAAATAAAGTGTTATTAAAGCCTTCATTAGCATGTAATTTATTGCTTTTACTAATTAGAGATTTCTAACTATTATGTTATTTTTCTTGACTTGCTAAGTTGTCCGTTACTTGGCACACAAATACAAATAAAGAGACATGTAATCTTAATAATTGTTACCGGGTTTAAGTTATTTTCACTTAAATTAGTTCTCAAAGATGTTACTGTTTGCACTTGGGTAGCATGTCCATCCATTCTGGCTGGAATTTTTGAGAAACATACTCAAAGATCATCCTCCATTGACAACAGATATTCTATTGACATTGTGCACTAGGGTTATGACTTTTTTTTTGGAGCCCTGTGTTCCTGTGTTATAAATCAATGAACTTTTGTTTAAAAGTAATAAAAAAGACATTAATTTGATTCAGTTTTTGAATAAGGTCACCCAAGTCAAAAATTTTATTTTACTTTGAAGCTTTAAGTTAATCATTCTTTCAATATTTCAGTTGCCTTTAAGATGTATGACCTTGATGGAGACAACAAGATATCTCGAGATGAACTCATAAATATTTTGCATATGATGGTTGGTGCAAACATCTCTGAAGAGCAGGTTGGAATGATTTTACTAAGCATTCAGAATTACTGATTCTCAGCCTCAGAGCCTGATATGCACTAAACAAATTAGTATTTCCAGCAGAGCATTAATTCTCGAAATTTGTCAGATTAAAAAACTGCCCAATCCAGAAGTGATATATTAAATGTATATATAACTTATCAATGGCAAATCAGGCAAAATCACTTCAATCAATGGATGAGAGTTTTAAAATCTTATAATAAAACAAACAAAACTTATTGCTTTTCCCTTCAGCATTCCATTGTCACAAACGACAGCACTATTTAAATCCCAACCGAAAACTTATTTATTTGGCCAACTATATACACAGCTACATTTATTTTAGATGATTTCTTTTTTACAAACTTTTATTCTATGTAGTTGTGTTTTATTTCTCTTTTTTCTATTGCCATTTAACTTGACTCACTCATTGATGGAATCAAAAAGTGCTTCATTTGTTATAGGGCCATTAAATCCCATCAGGATTGTTGTGCACTCTAAAAATTGGATAAATAAATATAAATGTGGATTACTAGTAGAAAATAAGAAAATGTGTCAGCCTTTCACAAAGGCTTTAAGAAAAGAGAACAACCTTAAAGAAAGGTGTTTCGTTAACTTCTGGTGTCGAGAGGGGTGCATTAAGTGGCATGCAAGTTGGCTGAATTGGTTGCATACAGCAGTAATGGCGGCACTAGTGTTTGAAACCCAGCCTACATTGTCGAAAGCATCCTTGGGAATGAGCGCTGTATAATGGTTTAAAAAAACACCTATGAAGTACATTTACATTATTTAGGCACCAAGAAATGACTGCCTAATTTGGCTCAAAAATTAATTCATGATGTTTCGTCATTTATTTTCAATTCTTTAGTAAATTCAATACCCGAACTATCCTTGGTTTTGAAAATAGATGCTATGCTCTTCTTTTGTTTCTATGTAATATGTAATGTATGTATGTAATTCCATACTGGATTGGTGCTGGTGTGATTTCAGTGATTTAACCATAGTTTTATGACGTTAATTTTTAAGCTTGGCAGCATAGCTGATCGCACTCTTGTGGAAGCTGATTGCAATGAGGATGGAAGCATATCATTTGAAGAATTTGCCAAGATTATTGGCAAAGTTGATGTAGAGCAGAAGATGAGTATCAAGTTTCTTGATTAACTTCAAAATTTAGAGCACTGACAATAATCAATATTTATTGAAATTTTTTAATTTTGCCACGTGTGATTAATCAAGATCAATATAATCTATGAACTCATTTGATGGTTCAGTATGTGCAAAAAATTGATGAAAATCACTATGTTTAAGTTCTGCAAAATTGATATGCTAATCCCTGAATTTGATTTATGTAACAACAGTGAATTGTTAATTATTGATATTGAATGTTTGGAATGAGATTTACAAATAAAATTTGTTTCTTATTGTACCTGTGAGTCTGATTTTACTCGTGCAGCTGATGGAGGTGTGTAAATCAATTCCTTCATATTATTCTCTGTGAATTCTAATTTGGCATAAAATAAATGTTCTAAAATATTATTATGATAAAATATGTAGCTTGACACATTGAATAAGACTTTTGTAATGAAAATTAGAAGACTTGTTAGATGCTATCTAGTCTAGTACAGTCTAGTTTTCAACAAATTGGATGCTGATGCCCGAAACTAAACACAGTTGTTAAAAAAAAAGTAAGCACAAGTTTTATACTTAATAACTGTTTATAAAATTACTAACAATTAATAATTACAGTAATTTCATAAATCCACCTGTTACAATTTAGATTTTTTGCCATAAAAAAAAATAACACTGTTGATGTCAAATAATACCTCTTCCACCTTGTCAAGAATTGTGGAACTTTTTCAGGCCCCTCCCCTTCATTTTGTTGACAATATTAATGGACGACGTCTTTTAGTGATTGGAGGCGATATTGAACTGCCGATGCAATGAGATCATTTCGTCTGCTTCCAGTTCCTGACAGTCAAATTCAAAATGTAAGGCTTTGAGCGCAGGAATACCATGCCATTTTTGTGGATCTGGAAAATCACAACTGATATATTTACAGGTTTTTATTCACATAAACAGAGTCCACAGAATGAACACCACTCGAAAGGAAATCGCATAATAAGCAACGAGCAAAAATACAAGTAAGAATCAAGTGAGAAAGAAAAAGTCCGAAGGAAGAGAGGAAGTGAAAGAGTCGTAGTAGTAGTATTTTATTAATGGCAAGCTATTTGTCCAGCCTTTCCCTGTTTGCTCTTTTCTGTAAATCTTCGACAAAGTTAATAGGAATGAGCGCTTCGATTGTTTCTAACGGCGCGAGCTGCTTTTTCTTCATCAGATAGAGCCTAGCTTGTGGTTTGTTCTTACTCGTATCTAAAAGAAAATAACAATTTCTTGCTTCGTTATTATTTGCAATTGTTCTGAGTGCTTGATACAAGCCATGAGCTTCTGTCGTATGGAGGTTCTCCACACTCCATCTGTAGTGACGCAATGCCGCAGCAGATTGCAAGAGCCTGCGCCTGGATCTTCTCGTAGACGCTCTTGATTCGTTCGTTTCCCAGATCAACTGGTTCGCATCCATAGTCCATTACAGATCTGGTGGTGGCTCGGTACACTTGCAGTAGACTCGACATACTCGCTCCCCATGAGCTGCCAGATATTGCTCTCAAGGCATTAAGCATCTTTGTTCTACTGTTTGAGCGTGGGCGCTCCAAGTTAACCTCTCGTCTAAGACTATGCCCAAGAAGGTAGCAGTATTGGAAAGCGAGAGGAGCTCGTTGCCGATACTAAGCTTGACGTTGGCGTCCATTCTGTTTCTATGGAAAAGAATTGCTTGCGACTTACTAGTGGATATTTTAAAACCATTGAATAAGAACTTGGCTGTTTAGTTCAGTTGTTTTTGCATGCGGGACGTAATATCATCCAGTTTGGAACCGGTGGACCAAAGGGCGATGTCGTCTGCATACTGGCACTTTAGAATGAACACTTTGTTATTATTATTATTATTATTGTTGTTATTATTGCTAGCATTATTATTATCATCATCATCAGTTGCGGATAGTGCGGGCGGGGAGAGCCATGATCCCCCGTGACTTTTAAAATCTAAGACAAAAAAGTAAATTTTTATTTAAAAAAACTTTATTTCAATAATTTACTATTATGGACGAAACAAAAAAGACAAAAAAGTAAATTTTTTAAATAAAAATTTTTTACTTTTACTTTATTTCAATAATTTACTATTATGGACGAAAACAATAGCTATGGTAAAGCTACTATTGTTGTTGATCTATTGTTGTAGTCTTGTAACTTCTCAAAAATCGTTATCATTAAATAGGTAATGATGGGTAAACTGGCATGAAGTTAAAGATGTTAGGCGAGCAATCTCAAATTTTGTAGATTTTATATATTGGACAGAATGATTTATATTCAAATGTTAGAATGATTCCATCAGCAATAGCTGGCAATGAAAAGTTTTTATACTCACGAAAGTTTAAAAACTTAAACCGTCTACTATGCTGACAGACTGAATGGACATACATCAAGATATTGAAATTCAGTGGTCGTCATATCTTTAAGAGCGTCGCATTTTTAAGCGCGATGTTTTTATCGCCAACATTTATCGGAAACATCAATTAGCATACAAAACTTGAATTTTCAGGTCTATTGGCTGAGAGATTTCTGTTCGTGATTATTTCGTAGTCCCATAAGGTGGTATTCTCGTTTATATTTACCGCACTTTGGGTTGTGTACCATTTTTGGGAACTTCACAACCAAGCTCATGGCTTACCACCCAATGAACTAGTTACCTCTGCTATTTTCGTAACGAATACGAGAAATATTAGGAGAAGACGAAAATAAAAACTAAAATTATTTATGGAACGAAACTAAAATAAAACCTACAATTAATTTCAAAACGAAAATAACTAAAATAAAAAAGCTCCGAATAATTATGCATTTGTTGAAATAGTTTTGTTAATTGTTCTAAAACTATGTTATATGGTTCTGGGGCACTCTGAAGCTGGTGAGAAGTTGCAGCGGGTAGCTTGTCGTAGTGAAGTTGTAGAAACTTTATTGTAGAAAGACTGTAGTTAAGTTCCTTAATTGCTCAAAGTTGGCAGTTACAGTACTTGATTATTAAACTATTAACTATTGTCTTTGTTTAATTCCACAATTTTCAACAGCAAAAGTAGAAATACAAAATAAATTATATTATTATTCCATCTATTGCTACAAATAGCATAATGACTGAAAACTATAAGTGACTCCTTATAGAAGAATATATATATATAAGAAAATATCGGAATCCTGGAAAAAAGTTGCGATACGGCACATTCGATAACAATTCTGACGGCAGGGTTAGAGTAACAGCATGGGACAGTACATTTTATAGAGAATGTTTTCAGTCTTGTACGAGCGAAGTCTGGTGCAGATCTCGAGATGATCTTAGATTATACTTGGGAATGTCCGATGTTCTCACAAAATATGTAATGAATTGGGTGGGTAACAATTGATTAGCTTATTTGAACATGAATATACCAAGCTGGAAGATGTTTAATTGATGTTTCTAATTACGTATTGTCGAAAACGAAAATAAAATCTAAAATCATTTTCCACAACGAAAATAACATTGCTGGCTCTCCTGTTAAGTAGGTCCAAATATTAATTTGGTGCCAGCGCCATGCTACTTGCCGTTATATGGTTTATGGTTTCTTGGGCCTTGCCACAGACTCTACAATTGTCATCAATCTATTGCTTGGATATCTTGCGTTGGAGTTGCCCCGTATTTAGTGACTCGTCCTGAAATCCATGATCAAACTTTCAGTTTTTCCTTTGAGCCCATCTTTTCTCAACCAAACACAATTCAGAAATCAACAAATGATTTTTCGAGGCTACAAAAAATTGTCTACAAAAAGAATTAATGATTAATAATTAATCGACTTCTATTCTGCTGCACGTAACCTCAGTCGGAAGCCCTACAAATATTATTTTTCAATAGAAGTAAGAGGCATCGTATTTTCTTTATATATTGTGGTTTAATATTACAATCTGACTTTTATTTAAATTTATGATTATGATTTTGTCTATACTGTGTATCCGGTCCGGCATTGTTTACGGAAATTACCTGTCTTTGTCCTGTTCCTAAACAAGTGCGGGGTACTGTGCTATTAGTGCAGAAATTCCAATGGATCCCGAAGAAGAGTTAAGCAATCTCGTAATAGATGGCAGAAATCGTATGAGTGTGGCATGCTGCTCTTGCGATAGTATTATATTTAGACCACAGACTGCGCGTTTCGTCCAGAAAGAGGTAAGACATTGATCCCCTACTAAAATCAAAATCACGACTAATACCTATTCTTGGAAAACTTTAGGTGTTACTGCCAGTAATGGAAAGGAAGTCGCTAAACGAAGCCAACACCAAATGCGATCGGGTCATTGGATGCTGGGTCGTGGACGACATGTACGCCTTCGAAAATATAGGCTTCTCGCACACCGTTCGTCAAACAAAATACCTAGCTTGTGCTGATTGCGAAGTAGGTCCGGTGGGATGGCATGACATCAGGAACCCAAAGGAATTCTTCATAGCTCTCTCTAGAGTCAACCACAAACTTCAATGATGACTGCTTTATAAAGTAGACATTACCAAATCTACTTTTAGTTAACCTTCAATATATATATATATTTTTTTATTAGATATGATAAACTAAATATTAGATTTTGAACATTGACATTTAAATATTAATTGTTGGCATGTTTCATCATGCATCAGAGAAGCAATGATGCAATGTCACTCATGAAGTTGGGCATCCATCATAAAACTGAAAATCTTTCTAAAATGTGTTTAAGCAGCAATTGGCCATCATACTGTAGCATTGTTTGAGAGATTCTTGGCCTCTGGCAAATTCATTCCATGGTTCACAAACTTCTTGATTAAGAGACTCCAAATAGGTACAAATACCAGATGAAGCTTCACTAGGTTTGAGCAGTAACATCAAATCATATGCTTTCTTAAATATTCTTTCAGCTTCAGTTATAAATGTCTTCTTAGCTAGTAGGTCTTGACTTTTTCCACAATTATAGCAATGAATTAAAGTATCATTTTGTTGTGCTTTGAGGGGGTAGGTACATTCAGAGCATTTCCACTGTGGTAACTTTTTTAAGCTGTCAGCAAAAGTTGGCCAATCTTCTTTGCAAGCAGAACAACAACAATCAAAAAAATATTGGGGATTCAAGTATTTGTTTCGTTCCTCTCTAGAATGCAGTTGAAAAACTACTCCATAATTATCTGTTACTTCAGATCCCTTGCTTATTACAGATATAGCTCTGACAATACAAATATCTTTGTAAAAGTTTCTTGTTACAACTGGATTGCAAGAGTGATTGAAGAGACTCAGAGTTGCATATATTCCTGCACCTAATTCTCTTGGCACAGAATCTACAACTGAAGAGCGATTCAGTACAAACTCAGATATTTCATGTGCATTGCAAGGGAAAGATTGAAGATGATTTAACAGCAGTGCAGCAACATGCAATTTAACATCGAAACATTCACTTCCTTGAAAATAAGAAGTCTTTTCAATGATTCTTAAAATATATATAGCAATAACAGATCTCCTGAACAGATCATTTACTGACCTCTTAGAATCGTTGGTCAATAGATTGCAGATGGCACCATAATCATTCCCATTGTACTTGCCCTCAGGTTTTGCAAAATCTTTTTGAGCAACATAATGTTTTATTTCTGATGCTGAAATACGTAATATTGTCCTAGTTACTAATCTTGAAAATTTGTCAAGCCCTGACATTTCCAAAGCTTCCATTATCAAGCATTCATATCTGTGGAAAGATTTTTTTGCATTAATCATGCATTTGTCAGAGCAGAAAACCGAATGCACACAGGAAGTACAGGGTAGCGGATTTTCAACACAAGTTAAACAATAGTGGCAATGTGTCAGAAATCTTTCTGGTGCAAGAATTGATGCAAATGGCTTTTCGATTAAAATTATTTCCCCTGGCTTGATATCTCTTAATGCCTGAATATGTCTGCCTTTTGTTCTATCATAGGCCACTTCACATGATGATGACAAATTTGGATAGCTGGGATTGGATCCTCTTTGAAATGTTGGAATAACTTCTGATTGTGTCAACATTTGCTCAGAATCAGTCTTAGTGTGATCAAATAATTTCAATTTTGAGCTGAGGGTTTCACCTAATTTTCGCTGATTTTGGGATTTGCAGAGTTCGAATGCTTCTCTGTAGCAGTCCTCAGCAAGAGATAGATTATTCATAGCTTTAAGGCAATCCCCCTTCCTATCAAGAATTTTTGGTCTAAGATTGAGTGGGTAATTATTTTTAATGGCCAAATCAATGTCTGCTGCTGCTTCTGCGTATTTTTTAAGTCTGTACAGTGCGGCAGATCTGTTAGCAAAAGCCAGTGGAAGGCAATTCGCGGCATCAGTTTGAGTAGCGTAACACAGACTTTCTGTGTACTTTGATAACGCCAGTATCATGTCACCATTTTTAAAAAATTCGTTTCCAGCTGCTCGCAATTCCTCAGATTTCTGAGCATCTTTGTTAGATCGGAAAAGTCCCTCGCTGAATGAAATGGATTTTGACGCGTCCAAGTTCAGCACAAACTCAACTCTTTCTAAGTCTGTCGCAAAAGATTTAAACTTTCTTGTCAATTCAACTACATCAAGCATCTCTATTCTTTTATTTAATGTAGCAAAAACCTTTTCGAACGACATTGCGGACAATCCACTCCTTATTTGTATAAAAGTAAATACCTTTAAAACACCAAACAGTATTGTTCGCTACTAATATTAAAATTGATTTTTAATTAAAATTTGATGATAAATATAGACAAATGAAATTTGTTGGCAGTGTTCAACGTACGAAATATGCTACTCTGACGACATTGGAAAAATATAGGTCCATCCTGTTATCATGTAATTATTTGACAAATAATTTTTTTTCTCATTAAAGACCAATGACATAAAGAGCTTTTAAATGTTTTCGTTGTGCAAGAATAAAATATGAACCAATTTTGAGTGTGAAGTCGGTGTTTTCGTTTACATCATATAAAAATTGTTAAGATATATGTAAATCCTTTCATTATCATATAACGTTTATGTTAAGTGGCATGATGTTAATTTTGTTTTGTTTTGGTCGCGCTTTTGCGTCACTCAGGCTCCAGCTACTGACCATATTGACGCTCTTGTAGGCTTGCATAAGCCAAGTGTCGGACGATACGTGCTGATTCTTACTGAACGTTCTTACTGAAGGACGTCGCAGATCTGATTATCCATTCATTATAAATTTGTTTTCAATTGCAATTAATTCAAGTGTTTTTAATATTTTGAGTAAATAGTTTGAATTATTTCTAAAGGGTCAAAATTAAGGTTCACAGTGTTGCCTTTGTTATTAACGAAATTAAGGCACGCAGTGGATTTTAATGGAGGCTTTTTGCAATCTGCTAAAACGAATATAACAAAACATGAAACAATTGACCTTCAGAATATTCGAACTTTTGAGGCCTTTGCAATTTTGCAAATGAGAAAAATCATCTAAAGATGGAACAACACTAATATTGTTAATAACAACAATATTTATTGCTGATAACTGATTGTCAACTAGTTAGCAGCTAATGTATTGCGCCCATATGCGTAGCGACAGTTCAGTAGCCTTAATTCTTTGGAGTGCATTAGTTACATGGAACATTACACGTAAAATCAACACATCTGACATCTTGGATTTTGCAGAAATTTGGCATATTTGCTAACCTAGATGGGTAAGTTAAAAAATTAAAATTTTAGATTATTTGGTCGATCGGTGTCAGAAATATGGGTCGTTGAACTTTGACCGAATGCCAACATTTCGCTATGGTTGAGAGGCTTTAAGTTTGATTCTGGAGCATCTAGAAGGATAATATTTATATAAAATTAAAGGTATTTGAAGACTCTATTTGGGCAACCGTAGACTATTTTATTTTCAATATTTAAAAAATATTGTCAATTAAAACCATTGAACCAGGCTAAACACAAGTTCATACAAAAATTATTTATTGAATTATTTTTTCACTTATTTAGAACATTATAAAGAACACATATTTTAAAATTCAGAATGGGCACTCCTTTTAATATTTTAACGTACTCATTTAACGTGGAATGGTTCCTTCACGAAGTCTCGTTGCTGGCAGATGTGACGGAGATGTTGTAAGGAAAAAGAGACGGAAGGGTAAGCATATTGACGAGAATTTATTTATTTATTTGTTAGTAGAGGCAGACATGGGGTACTTCTACTTGTACTTGGACCACAATACTCATTGTTCCCATGTTATTAAAAAGCATGTTTATTGACGCTTATTTGCTTAATTGGATTTGTGAGATTAAACTTAGCAAGATTACAAATTCTTTCTTATTCAAATTGTTTGAAAAATGACACGATTTTGGTATCAAATTAAATGGTCTGTGCCCAAAATATAAAAGGACACTTCGAAACACTTGATAATTTACACGTTCTACATAATCCAGTTTTTTAAAGTTTCACGGGATGTTTGATGTCCAATAAAGTTATTACTTAGAGCATTTGATGAAACAACATTTTCGCAATATTTAAAAACTCTCAATGTGTTTTGCGGGGCAAAATAAGAGATAAAGTGAAAGACAAAAGTCAACAACTTCAATAAGTCAATAACTTCAAACATTTATTTTTTTGTTCGACAAAAGGAAATTATATTTCCATTTTGTATCATGTCATATAACACAGAAATTTAATTTCAAAATTTGAATAGATTCCAATGAAAAAAAGTTGGACAACATGGCTAAACTTTTTGGCCACTCTTATTTGAATCAGTCAAATCAGGCAAAAGGTTATGCGACAAGTCTGGTTACCCAATATTTGCCATTAAGTAAAAACTCTGATTGTTTCACATTCTGACAACTAATCACAAAGATTATCTGGATAAATTGTATGGACTTGCATTAAGAGCCCTTAGCGTTCCAGTTTCAAGTGCCTCAGTGGAAATATTATTTAGACATGGATATAGCCACTGATAGAAATTTTGGGCTCCTAGGCACGGCGGCCACGGGCCCCTATGTTATGTAAATTTTGTCATGGAAAAGCAAAACAAAGGTCATGGTTGTAATATTATAATATTTTGAAACCCGGGCGGGCCCCAAAAAATTGCCGGACCCACGGGAAACTTCCCCTTACCCCCATCTCGGCGGCCCTGGTCATGGAGTCATTATGAACTCCAGAATCTTGGCTTCCCTACTGTTGCTAAAGTGTAACTCAAACATTGTGATAACATTATTTTTTTAAGTTGCTATATTTTGGAAAAATAAACTTGATATCATAAACCTTGTCGCAAATTGTCTTTGACCTCTGAGTGCAGAGGTATAACTTTGTCACTTTGTGTAAGGCAATAAGAACGAAGCACGAAGCAGCAAAAATAATTGAAAAGTTGTTCATTCACTGAAACAAAGGAAGAATGCCTGTCCACCATGATTAGAAGCTGATAATGACTTGGGAGAATATGAACAAACATGTACCCAAAAACAGAACGAAAAAGCCTTCGCAGAAGAATTTGAAAATTTGTTTGATGTTGCCCACGGCAATATGCTCTCGAGATGATAGACGTTCAGGGGTTTTTGCTCGCTCAACGAGAGCCTGGAAGGCAAGGATGTGTGATTGGACTTGACAAGAAGCTTGAGAAGAAGGTAAAATAAAAGCAAACAGAAAGAAATATGAACAACCAGAAAAAGGAAAACAAGTTAACAGTTGAAAAGGAAAATGTCTGAAAATATTGTTGGAATCGACGTCTTCCTCCAGTGCGGGAGAGGAATCGGATAGTAATGATCACGTCCTAACGCCAAGGACATCTGGCAGTACCACATCTGTGCCAGAAAGAGGCAGGAAGTTGATAATCACCCAAGAAATGCTGTATACTCTTGATAGGGCGAATATCAGTGACAGGCAGACTGTCCACACAGTTGCATCATTGATTTCAGCGACATGATATTCAAGAGTACTCTTCGAATCGTTCATCCTTACGACCTTACGATGCCAAATCGGAAATGTGAAACGTCTATCACCATCAGCCTCAACTCTTCATCATTGCATTTTATATGGAATTGAATTTTGCAATTGGAATAAAACAAAATTTGTTTGCTTAGTTTTTCAATTAATTTCTTTACTTATGAATTTAATTATTACAGTTATTATTATCTATAACCGATAAAGCTATACCAAACAGTTATGCTAGTTGAGCACACCCCAAGCATTACTGAAAATCCCAAACAAAAATTGTGGAGCGCTTTTACGTCAAATGGAACCAATGTAGAGGGCGCCCGTCAACAATCCTTCGAATTTAGAATGTCCACCATATAAGGACCACCCGTCTGCATGCTAAAGTTTATTTCAAATGTTATGAAATATTTCTTACCTTTATATCTTTACCTGATGAATTTTGACACAATTTTATGCAATTTTTGCTGTTCTTTAATTAAATGTACAAAAACGTTTTCCGAGTTTTCAAATGAATTAATTCGTATTCTGAAAGGTAATTTATGGAGCTCAAACATATAATCTTTGCACGAACCTGTCTCGCTCACAACAATTTGATATATATGATTAGGAGATTCAATTAAAATCATAAACTAGAATTATAATCAATGTTCTAAATACTGTGATAAATTTAACTAATATATAAGTAGGTGTAATTTTAAAGCAAAACTAACATCACCAGCATTGCCAGTGATTAACTTAACTGGGAATTACTGGCAGAATTACAAGTGATGAACCATATTCATGACTATGGTTATAACTAACACAAAGTGTATGCAAAAGGCAAGAAAATGTCCATCAAATATTATTAAGAGCAATTCATCTGGGATATACATGAATTTGACAAACCCAAAATGACATGAAATATCACTTGGATTTTTAACTCAGTTTAAAATAAAGTTGCACCATATTTTGCACATACTGCCTCATATTAACTATAAAAGTTTTTCAAAAGGTCAGAAAAAGTTTATCTGAAGCCTCTTAAAAGCTGATGTATAACATCACAGTAACTACCTTATTATTTCAAATGGAAAATTAATTACAAACCTACAGTATAAAAGTCAAACAAATTAATTAATATTAATGACATTCTCAACTTGACAATATCAACTAATTTGATAAAAAAAAATGCTTAACGGACATAATAACATTATGAGACATTGAAAACATTTTGAGATGTGCAATAAATAATGTCTTGAGGAATGAAGAAGTGAGATTCAAAATAAATCAAAGTAGCATAGCAAGCAAAAACAAAACATGCTGCACGATTCTGGATTTTTGTGATGAAGCAAGCCACAGAACTTGGTGCAAATGTTTCTAGAAAAATCAAAACTGTTTATTTATAACTGGATCATCAGTTTTTGCCTTCTTCCCAGCATTTATGTTTATTGTAAGTGATGCAACATCAACTTATTCAATTTTGTGCATTCATCTCAAAGTATTTGTAGGTTGGATTCTCATAGCCATTCACCTAAAAGCACAAAAAGACATGCTTTAACTTTCAATTTGAGCATTAATTGTTTAAAATACCGGCAATTTGAAATAACACATAAATGTATAAAACATAAGTCCTCATAATTCAAAAAATTAAGATTGTTAAACACCTGCATGCTCATGACATGATTCTCCTCGGGAGAAGCGACCAAATCAATGGGCATTGGTTCTGTGGGTATCATCCTGTGTTGTCTCAAGTTATTGCGACGTCGCATCACCAACACACCAGCAACAATGACTATAGCTACTGTAACAGTACCAACTGTTAAACCAAGAGGAGCTGCAGATGAAAATTCCTTGCCCCCTTTCCTTGATTTTCCGATGTAAGACTACCAATGATGAAACTAAGTGTAAGTTGTGTATCTTTGATTTATATGATAAACAATTTTGGAAATCACTTTGAAATGAGGATGCTTGCTGATATACACATTAAGGTAGCCCTTATAAAAAAAAGTAATTGCAGCAAAGTTAAATCCGACCCTCTAAAATGGTTCAATTTCATACAAAACATTATGTGTAAAGTTTGATAAAAAAAAATATTAATAATTAGAGATCGCTCAATGCCGCGAAGTTTTCTCACACAAATGTAAATGGCACTGTCAGTGACATGACATTTATTTTATTTTTTCTTGTGCGGATGTGTGTAAGTGTGATGGCTATTTAATTGTCTGCGTGTTGTCGCGAGTTGTCATGATTGGCATGGAGTGATACAGTGTGCTACAAAAAATAAATTGTTTATTAACATCCATTGCAGAGCTAGATGATTTGGACAGCGCTCCAGCAAAGGGATTAGAATCCGTGCTGCCATCCTGAGAGGTGGAAGTCTTAACCATTAGACCATGTGGGAGAATAAAGTGTACTTGTATGAGGTTGTATATATAAGGAGGCAGGCAAGAGCTCATAATAACAACAATAACAATAACAATAACAATAACAACAGCTGAGCTTCAGAATGTAATGGAATAGTTCGCTAGATGGAAGCTCAAAATAAATATAAACAAATATTATCTTTTGAAGTTTGGTGGACAGCACTGAGAATATTAAATGTGGATGGCACTTGTAATTAGACATGGGACCAAGTATAAGGTAGAGATTGATAGAATGTGATTTTCTGGTTTCAGCCAAAACCAAAAGTTAAAAATGACTTTCGGCCAAAACCAAAAACTTAACAAGGCTATCAGATGAAACCAAAAGATATGTTACCCAGCTCAAGATTTTAAAATAATGATGCAATAAAAAATTCAACAATATCAACAATAATATCCATCTAATTTCTGTTGTTTGAACTGTTATTTTAAATTTTTGCACTTCTGATTGATTCCTTTTTGACATCTGGCCTTATTTCATTGGACAGGCAGCCTGTCAATGGAAGTACATCCCTTCGGGCTGTCCTTTAGTACAAAAATGTAGTGATGTATAATGACTATGGAATATTGGATAAAACGTTCAATAAACTGGAGAAAACAAAAACAATATTTTAATATTTAGCAAGTAATCCATATTCCAGAAATCATCATCACAAAGCTACACTTGCAGTCTTGCACTAAGAATCGTTAAAAGGCAAGATAATTTCCATCATGGTCAGCACCATAGTGCTCAAGATAACTTTATGATGCATAGCTGCATGAATGAAACGAGCCGTGAAGCTCAACAATGAGCATAATTTTGTTGGATTGCTCCATCCATCTGTTGTAGATGAAGTCCATGCAGCCTCATGCAATAGACTTATGAGGTGTTTCACGACTTTGTCATATGGCAGGCATCAGCACTGTTCAGTGATACTTCTCAGTTTTGACCTTATAACAGCAAGTGCTCAGTGGATCATCAATGTTCAATCTTTTGAATCCGTCACCTTTGAATAGGGCAACAAGTCAACAATAATCGGGTCCGCGATGCACTTATTAATTTGCTAATTAATTAACAGCAACAGGGTCTTCAGGCCATATCATTCTGCTCTCAGCCATTGACGTCAATGATTTTTGGACAAAATTTTGGTAAGGCACGTTTTGTGAATATATTTCAATTTAATAATAATAATAATAATAGTCATATAATAGCATTCACTAGAATCATTCATTGAGTGAAAGTGTAAACAAATTTCAAACATTTAATAATTAGAGGTCAAATAACAGTGTCTGTACCTTACACAGCACCTGCTCTAAGGTCATGGCAGTTGTCAAAATAATAGAATTTGTCCAGTTATCAAGCACTCAAGTTCCAAGTGTGAGTGCAGGCACTTAAGAACATCCAAGCACCAAGTACCCCATGACTATTGTAATGTCATTCCAATTCTTGGCTGTATCTCTGACAGCATTTCATCTTAGGATGACATATCAAAGAGCATAGACTAACCAGAATCAAGAAAGCTAACACAATGCTTAGATCCATAGCATTGAATTTAAAATATGTAACTGTTAGGACTTTCATAACCTATATAAATTACTGGTGTGTTTCACATTTGAAGTTTGGAATCTGAACAGACAAGGCTTGATTGAAAAAACTGCTAAAAGCAACGAAATTGTTATTATCATTATAAGAGATTAAATTATGAAGAAAGGCTGAGATAGCTATGGCTTCCATCTTTTTCCAACAAGAGAAAAAGTGATAATTTCATGCTATTATACTAGATGTTAGCAAGAGTACTCTGAGAATCATTGTCTTTCTCTGACCAAAATGTCCTGACTTGAGGATGAGAGGGCATAACAGGAAACTAGCCACCATATTGGCTCACAAAGACTACAGGGAACTTTTATCAAATAGAAGACCCAATCAAAATGCCATAATCAGTTGTGAAAGCACCTAATGTTTCAAGCTTTAAGATTTTAGATGAATGTTGTTAGATGAATTTTATGATGACGGAGTTTATATTTCAGCTAAACTATTGCAGTTAATAAATTTTGCTCAATTTGTTTTATTTTATCTTTGATGTACTTTGTAAGTGTGAATTTTTCTGCTTTTATTTTTTTTTTATGGATGTGTAAATGTCAAATTTTTTACAGCAAGGGACTATCCTGTGCAGATTTATAAAAAAAATAATAATAGTAATAGTAATAACAACAATAATAATAATTTGTGCATGTTCCCATGCTTTATTAATGGCATATCATTTTACTATATTATTCAGACAGGCTTATTTTCCATCAAGCATTACTATACCTGTTTTGCATGCATGAGATCTTGATTGAGGTGAGCAGGCTCAGGAAGATGATCAACTTCTTCATCCTTTAACAAGATTCCACTTCCACCAAACTTATTTGTTTCATTGGATATATAATTTTGCTGTTGTTCTTCAACAATTTAAAAAATTTTTAAGTTAAATTTACAACCTCTTGTAATATGTGCAATCCTTACCATGTACAGTTTTCATACTTAAAGTAGTTTTCTTTTTATGATGAACAGTGCTAAACGTTGTCAGGACTAAAATGATATATCATTTTCATACATTTTCAATAACATATGTCAGCAAAATCAAAAAAAAATTTATCAACCATTACCATGTATATATTCAGAAAGATCGTCTTCAACATTGTCATCACTTTCTTCATCAATGCCACCTTCTACATCAACGCTTCTGCTTTCATCTTCATCACTAACCTTCTTATCCTTTGATTCACCATCTTCCACAAATTTTAATAACCCTTTGGTAGTCAACTTATTATTACTGGCATTTCCTGAGTTACTTGTAAACCTTTCATTTTCATTCTCATCCTTAAATTGCTTATTGTGTAATATTTTCTCATCAACATTTATCTCTGAATTTAAGTTTACTCTAAAAGCTTTTTCATTCTTATCATCAATATCTGAATCTTTAGCAAAATCATCATCTTGAGACCTTGGCACAGAATGTGAAGTTGACTCAAATTTGCTATCTTCATCTTTGATGCCCATACTACTATCATCAGATACTTCATCGTAATAGTTATCATCATCATCATCATTGGAAAAGGTATCGTAACTTGAATAGTCTGGCAATTTAGTGGTGGTAGTAGAGGTGGTTGATGTTGTAGAAGGTAAAGTGTTATATAGTTTCATATCCTTATCAACAATGCTATCCATTGCATGCAAAGAAATAATGTTTTTTTCTGAAAAATTTGCAACAGCATTCTCATCATATTATTAAAAATTAAAACATATCACTAGTAACTGATATTTTAACAAATTCATTAAAAACAAATGATTATTGCAAAACTGACTCACTGATCATTGCATTAATTTTTGCTTCAAACCTAGGCACCTGCCTGAGCATATCAAGAGCTTTTTTGACCTGTTTGTCTACAATGTCCAAATTCTCAATGGTTTTGGCTGTTGCTTCAATAACATTGTCTGGGTGATAAGCTTTTATGCGTGCAAGTTTGTTCACACTATGATATCTTTCTTTTTGAAGTATCTTCAAATAACGTTCCAATGCATGATATATTTCCATTAGCTAAAAAATGTATATTTTTTTTAAAATAAATTTAATAATACTCAGGAACCTTTTTGAATAAGCTATAACAATTATTTGATTTTACAAAATAAAACATTATTTCCACAAGTAAAATACTAACAAATATAAATTTTAAACTGAACCAAGAAATACCTCTCCGGCACCCCACAGTGGTGGTACCATACAATTTTGGAACCAATTTATAAAACAAGGCACAATGACACAACAGCAATGGACACTCTCCACTGATTAAAATGGCTCAATATGACATAGTAAACCCACTCACCATATTCCTTTAAAATTTGCATTTAATATACAGATAAATTTTTGATAGGATGATATCTTTGGCTATATATATCGTCAGAAGCAAAACCAAGAGCTTCTGATGAACTACAAAGTTATATTGATGAAAAATCTTCTGGCATGGCAGTGGAGTTACTGGGCAGCAAATATAAAATACCTTAAACTGAGAGAGGTGATGTAATTTATATTTGCTATCCCAGTCTCCAGCATCTCATCTGAAAGGGTGGGATCATCCATGAATATGACAATTCAGGAAAAACAAACGAGTTTGGACCCGGACAAAGTTCAACAACTGGTTTTTATCAATAGCACTTTTGATTTAAAGACGTTGTTGAATAAATCAGTCTAAACACTTTTTCTGAGTCATGGAACATTGCTTATCATCCGCCTTATTACAATATCATAATTTATTTCGTGGTTATACCGCAAGTGGAAACAGATATTTGTCGTAAGGCACTCAAAAGATCAGCTAAATACAAAATCAAAGAATATTAATATGACACAGATATGTAATAGAATACTAAAAATGCTTAATCAACAATTCATTTTAGTTTGGTTTTTTATCAATGCAAATTTGACCAAAAAACCCAATTTATCAAAATATTTTGACCTCTTTGAGCTACCAATAAATATCAATGTATTGGAATGAAAATTGGCACAGTTACCGTGTATCATAAAATGAACAACTTTAGGGGGTGGAACATTTGAGATGTTAAAAAATATTTTTAGCCCATACTTTGAGTGGCACCCTATTAAAAATTTACAAAATGATTCAAAATAGAAAATAAACCATTTCTGATCTTTTGACAATTAGAACAACTTACAAATGAAGTTAAAATGGACAATCTTTTTAAGTGGCGTTGATTTGTGATGCAATGCTAAATACATCCACGTACCAGTACATTGTGAACATTTAATTTATTAATTAAAGTAATCATTATTGCACAATTATTTTTTTGCATGGAGGAGCATTAGTTAGAGCATGAAAGAAAGCAGGTGAGATTGTGAGTTGAGAAGCAGACAAGTGTGTGATTTTTAGAAGTGATTTGTAGCGAGTTGGTTGTTGGGATTTTGTATGCTTTTGTTTTGTCCTGTTTTACTTTCACATTTGGATCTATAATATAAAAGAAAGCGCATGTGTATGTCTGTCTCAAGAATTCCCAAAACATGTCAACTGCAAAATTTTCAATTTCCAACTTTCACCTTTTCCTAAATCGATGTGAGCTTTAAATTCGAGAGAAAATGTTTGAGACCTTGTCTCTCGCAATGGCAGCGATGGGTTCGAGTCCCATTGCATACCGTCCTAATCACCCAGTTCTTTGAGGGCAAGAAGCCGGATGAATTTGAAGGACGTAAATAATAAAATTAATTATAATGAAAAAAAATTAGTTTGACTGGCAAAGCCGGTTTAAACAAGCTAGTTATAATATATTTTGATAATTGGCTTTTGTCAATTTCTTCGATCAGTCGCATTTCTAGTTAAGACAGGAATGCAAAATTTTAGGTGCCAGAAGTGGGATTCAAGTTGAAGATTGAAGGTCAAAGTAGAAGTCGCAGGGTGGAGCAGCAGGATCAGTCGTGTCGTCTGCCAGTTCATTGGAGAAGATTGTTTCAGACAGGGTTTGTGAACTATCGCGGAGAGTATTGTTTGCATCGGTTGCCCTTTCGTCGTAAGTTTATAGTTAATGATGGCAGAAGTTGGTTTAGATACATCTTCAGAGATGTTTAATAAGGGTTACGCATGCAAATTGTTAGAGAGTCCTAACCCAAATCAGTTATTTATTGAACTTGAAAGTGATAAAAAGAGAGGGTCTTAGGATAGAGAAGAAAGGAGGGAGTTGTGTGAGGAGGTAATGAGGGAACAGTTAATGGAAGATAAAGAGATTGAGAATGAGGTTAGAGCATGAGCATAACATTTTAAGGATGAAGATAGAAGAGACGAAAAAGCCGATAGACTCAGAGAACAGGAGTTAAGTTTGATGAGAAACAGCATTGAGTTGCATGCATTAAATTCGACTTTAACTGCTAGAACAAATATATCAAAGAATGCGCTTAGGGGATTGGTGGGGGAATTTCCCGATGACCCAGCCACCATGCTATGTTACTTTGATTATCTTGAAAATCATTTTCCGTTTTACGAATTCGCTGATGATGTAAAGCTTATAGACAGGAGTTTATTATTCATTGGGAAACATGGCGGGGGCAGAGTCAAACAGCTGTGTCTGCCAGAGATTCGTATTCCATAGTACTTGAGATGGGACATGATGCTCCATGTGCAGGACACACAAGGCATCAAAATTGACATGCCAACATCGAATATAGATAGGAAATGCATATTTTATGCAAAATTCTCGTACATTAAACAGTGGAATTTATTCAAATTTGGATGTTAGGTGACTCTATCACATATAAAACATCTTGTAAAATTTGAATACTTCATAGAATAATTAAAACTCGTAAATTACATAAAAATGTGTTTTTGGGCCGTTCAAAAGAGATAGAATGGGGTTTGCATATGAGCTATAAAATTAATTTAACAAGGTGCAAATGAACTTCAAAGGAGGTTTCTGTGATATATAGACATGATATATTTAAGAAATTTTCTGTTTTACTTTATTAATAATAGTTTAGTGATGGGTAGAGGTAAAACATTGTCCAAAAATGAGAAGGGGGGGATTGAAGCCTTCAGGAAAGATAATTATTCAAGATTGAGGATTGCTAAAGAGCTCAACAGGTCCATAAATTACTTAAATTTTTAATTATTTGAATGCTCCGGAAGACTATGGAACCAAGAAATCTCCAGGAAAAAAGAAGAAATTGTCTGCCAAATAGGAGAGACTGCTGGTGAGGGGAGCATCATTGGGTAAATTTTCTGCCAACCAGCTAAGAACAGAATTAAATTTAACTGTTTCTAAGAACACAGTAATAAATTACTTAAATGTAAGCAAGATTTTAAAATATGAAAAGAGATTGAAGGTTCCAGCTCTGCAAAGAACACCACAACATTGCCAGAATTCAGTCAGCCAAAACAATGTTATTAACCCTTAAACCGCCGGAACCGGCAATAACTGGTTCCCGGTACTTTTTATCAGAGCGCCGGAACCGACTATTGATGGTACCATCTCTACTCTAACGAAATCACTTTAAAAAAGTATTTGGCGTTTGGGGTGCATTAACCCCCTAGGTATGTGGCGGTTTAAGAGTTAAGGAGAGAAGGTTGGACCAACATAATTTTTCTGATAAAAAAAAATCAATCTAGATGGACCTGATGGTTATCAGTTTTATTGGCATGACCTCAGATTAAAGAAGGAGTAATTTTATAGCAGAAATCTTGGAGCTGGAACAGTCATGATTTGGGCAGGAATTTCATATGATGGGCTCATTGATCTAGCCTTTCTAAAAGAAAGAAAAACTCAGCAGATTATGTCAAAGTGTTGGAAAATAATCTCCTGCCTTTTGCTGAGAGGATATATGGTGCTAATTATGTATTTCAGCAGGATAACACTCCAATCCATACTTCCAAACTGACAAGAACCCTCTTCCAAGAGAAACATAAACATTTTGAGTTGGCCAGCTCATTCTCCTGATCTCAATCCAATTGAAAATGCTTGGGGTAAGTTGTCAAGATTGTTCTACAAAGATGGAAGACAATTTAATTCTAAATCGGAGTTGGAACATGCCATTAGGGCCTCCTGGAATAATCTGGAATCAGATTTTATAAAAAAATTTATTTTGTCAATGGACAAAAGATGTTTTGAAATAATAGAGAAAAATGGAAATATAATTTCACATTAAATAACTTTTTGTGTCAAAAATGTAAATTTTTGTTGTTATTATTGACTTTTCACATTTCCTTTCTACCTTTTTTGGATGCCAAAAAACACATTTTTGGGATTTTTGTATTAAGTTTGAAATTAATTTTTCACCAAATTCAATGTAAAACTTTTGAAGCACAATTTAAACAGCATGCTAAAATTTGAGTAATTTTTGTAACATATTGGTTGAGATATTGTCAAAAAATGTGTACTCCCTATCTATTTTGGACTGGGAATATACATTGGTTTCCTGATATGAGGAAATGCGTTCAGCCGTTTTGTGAAATTTGTATAGTGGGCCAACTGAAGAGGGACTGTGTCCCTAATGTTCCCATTATCCCCATTCCTATGGGAGATGAATTCCTCCCAGTAGCCCAAAGAGTCAGAAGATGCAGTATCCACTCATCCGAAGTCTAACTATACATTATTAGTGGTTGCTCTTCTTTTCTGGTGGCTTACATCATATGTTTGTTAAATGCGCAAGGGATTTGGGATGTCCTATTGCAAATCTTTATGGCATGTCCCATACCATTGACGATAAGTTCTGCCTATGGAACGAACATCACAAACCAATGGGCTCAACTCTTTCTGGAGAGTTCAGGATATTGTATATGCTTTATCATGCCAGGACATCCAGAAGCACCTAGAGTAGTCAAGACCAGTAACCGGTGTCTTAAAAGTTTGGTATACAAATTTGCTGAGGTTAGGGTATATTCCGTTAGCTATGATGCAGATCAAAACTTTGACGCAAGAGAATTAAAGGAGTGTGCATTGCAGTTGATTAAGAAGTTACCCAGTGTAATTTATAATCTTGCTTAGTTTCATTTCACAAATCCAATATGCATCAATAAAAATGCTTTTGCATATTTATGACTATTGATATAATTAATCATCTTAAACATTGATCAAGTGTTTAAAAATTATTAAATAAAGGTAGAGAGTGAAATAGAAGATTAGAGAATAGAGAACCTCTATTGTTTATAGATGACATTGATTGAATAGCTGCAATCTAGTATATCTGACTCTAAGTGCAGCCTGCATTTCTCAGGGCATCCGATTGCTTCAATATTTTGCAGCAGAATTTTTTTATAACTTTACTAGTGTCAGGGATCTGACTTTTGTAAATTTTGTTTATATGCGCGGAGGGATGTGTGTGCGTGATGAGGCCGTGTGATGTGTTTTATCGTCTGCGACCACGCGATAGCGTGATTGGCTGTGTTTTGCATGTTCGCGTGGCAGCCTAAGAGTATATATAAGGCGTCGCTCGGCAAGGCAGAGAGTGTGGTAGAGCGGTTAGAGAGTGTATGTGTGGAGTGCTTAGAGTTTGATGGAGCTGTTCGAGTTGGAGTTGAGAGTGAGAGTTGTTGGAGTGTTTGGAGTCGAGTTGGAGTTAAGCTGTGAGAGTTGTGGAGAGTGATTGGAGTCGAGCTGTTGAGATCGTGGTGATATTGGTGTCGAGTGAGCGTGCGAAGAAGGCAGACGATAGTTGTATCAGCGAGTGTGCGAGTGGTGTGCGTCGAAATCCGATCATTGTACTTTAGTTGCGATCTGCTTATTGTTTTACTGTCGTTTTCTTTGCTTCCAATACATTTTTATTTTGATAAGCGAGTTGATTTTCGGTCATTAATGATGAAACAAGATAGTTTCCCGACAGGAGGAATTAGAACCTGACAACTAGCTCAGCAAATAAAAATGTCATTGGACAACTAAGTCATCCCCATCAGTTTTACTGTTTTTGTGGCAAAATGCTAACCAAAATAAACATATTTCATGCAGCAGTACTCTTCAAACTGTATTAGTATCCATGTTCTCCAATTTAGCATTGTCAAAAATGGTAAATAATACATTGCAGTACATACTTCCTCAAACATGAAGTCCTTCATCAATTTATTGCAATTCCTAGAAACATCTTTAAAAAAAAAATTAAAAAAAGTTCACTTTGGCCATGGCTCAAAGATGATATACATTGCACCAAATGAAACCTGGATGAGGTATTTCTTGAATGATAATGTACATGAATTTATCTTAAATGAGAAGCTCAATGAAAGCCAGAAAAGCACTGCTGAATATTGTAACGTTTCAACCCCTCAAGTGAAGTAACCAAATGCAATTGACGAACCTGAGTCTTATTAATGCCCTTTCACTCTTTTCTACAAGTTTTCAACTTGGTAAAGTAATGATTTTACATTTGAAAACAAAACATTAACTTTTACTTTTTAGAACTAGATTAGAATGCAGTCGGAAAGTTATTCAGCTTAGCTATTGAAGAGAATGTTTGATTTATAATGCCAACACTATTGAATCTACATCAAAAATCAATCTATGAATCTAGATGAAATTAAAAGAGGTACATATAGGTACTTAGAGCTGTATCCTGTTAGGATTATAGGTTGTGCCATAATATGGCTTTTGTTTATTTAATTAACAGCAATACATTGTCAAATTTTCAATATAAAAAAATGAACAGTCCAGACAGCCTAGCGTTTGATTTCTTAATTGGCGACATAAAATACTCATAAATGAAAATTCTTTACTTTGCATATTTAGTTTGATATACTTAGTTCCCATGAAGAGTTTGGGATACAAAATTATGTCTGGACCAAGAAGCAAGAAGGAGGTCATGTTGGAGGGACATTGCTGATTTGATTGGATTTAAATTATGCGACTGTTGTTCAAAGTCTAACGAAGATAGCTTGAAGGCATTGACTTTCAAAACTTCATTAACTGATTTGAAAGTCAAAGAACTAATAGAAATATCCATGTGATCAAAAGCATTGTTAGAAAGAATGAGAACAATTCTGAGGTTTTAGAGAAGCAAAAAGTGCAGATCCAGGAACTCAATACAAAATTTGAAGAATTGACCAGAAATTCTTTCAAGAGGAGACTCAGCAAGTTACCAAGGATTGGTCCAGAGGAAGAAGAATCAACAGGATCTCCCTAGCAAAGAGAACCCTCGAGCTTCAACTAAAGGAGCCTGCTTCCTTTGTGGGTCCTTGCTCCACCTGAAGAAGGATTGTCCACAGAACGACTGCCACAACAAAAGAGGTCCAACAAGACAACCTAGGATTAAGAAGATTGAAGGTGACCTCAAGG
>MPNW01000064.1:187411-207802 GCA_011800805.1 Hirudo medicinalis
AAAGGAGCCTGCTTCCTTTGTGGGTCCTTGCTCCACCTGAAGAAGGATTGTCCACAGAACGACTGCCACAACAAAAGAGGTCCAACAAGACAACCTAGGATTAAGAAGATTGAAGGTGACCTCAAGGATAATCGGAGGTACACGGAAGTCAGCTTTGGTGAGACCAAAGTTAGGATGCAGTTCGATTCTGGTGCAGATGTCACAGTAATCAACTGAGAGGCCTGGGAACAGATAGGTTCACAGACTCTTGAGAAAACGACAACATCACTGGGTGCTGCAAACGGAACTCCGATTGAAGTCCTGGGTCAATTTGATGTTCAGTTCACCTGCGGAGGACATTCAGGCCATGGTCGCTGCTATGTGACTGAAATAAAGAACAGCTGCTGGGCATCGAGTGAACGAACCAACTTCCACCTCTTCAGAAGGCCTTTAATATCCGACAGATAAAAAAAAAAACAAACTACAAATATAGATTTAGTGACAAAGTTTTTTCATACTTAAAACAGTGCAAGTGTATAACTGAGAAAGCTGTCTCCTCCAAATGGCGAGCTTATTTTAAGAAAACACGTTTAAATGAAAATATTGAGCCGGTATACTGTAAGCATTTTATTGAAATAGTTCATTTAGACAAATTTTGGTTCTTTTGCCAATTTTGATATTCTGAGGAAAGTTCGTTGTGTGACCTATAGATATTGACCAATCCTGGTCATATTTGGCCTGAATTATTTTATTTATATTGGAACTCATCTGGGAAGTCAGATAATGAACTTTTAATGATTTGAAAATAATGGCCACCCTAATTTGTAAGAATAGTTATCTATAAGAAAGTGTAACCTGAGCTTCTTCATCCTCTATAGCACTTATATATTTGTCCAAAGCAATATTTTTCTTTTCAGTCAATAAGACCAGGATCCTTTGCTCATGAAGTTCTGCTAGTTGCTTCTTTTCCATCTCAGCCTCAAGTTCTTCTGCTTCGTATGTCTTTTGAAACCTCTGCAAATGATTTTTAAAATCTTTAAATACGTATAAAAATTTTAATTAAAAAATGTCAAATATTAAAAATCAATCTTAGCCTGCTAAAATAACATGCAACAAAAATGCTACCAAAAATTCAAATGAGCAATTCACTAGTTAATTTAAAATAAAATTTAACTAAATCATTAGCACATTGACTACTACTAATTTTATTTAAGGAACCCTAAAACCTGGCACCTACATTCGTGACCTCTTTGTTCAATTTTTCACTTGCCTTTGGATCAATAGATTTCAACTCTTGCACTCTTTGCCTGGCAATTCCCCAATCTTTCATCATCTGTACCATGGATAATTAACATTATGTTAAAAAGCAGCTAAGTCATAAAAAGTCAGGAAACCTTAGCAATCTTTTCATGATGTGTCTTCTCCATGTCTCCTTTAGCTTTATTGTACGACTCATGTTCATTCCATTTTTTGGATTTCACAAAATTGTCCCCTTTTAAATAATCATTAAGGGGCCCTTCCATTCCAATACTTATTTCCTGATTTTTGTTTTCTTTATGACTAATAATAGTCGAAGCAACTTTGGAAGATATGGGAGCTGTTGAAAGACAAATTGCATTTATCAACTAAGACACGTAAAAGTGAACAGGTTATTATGGCTGGTAACAGCTGACACTAATATCGATATTTAGATTAAGTTTCAAAATTTATCTGATTTTATTTTAAAATATGTAATGAAATGTTTTGACTTTGCTGCGGTACTTATTAAGCCGTGAGTAATAATATACCTGCTAACATTGTTGATTATTTGTGCTAATAATGGGGAAAGAATCTTTCAATAAATAATTAATAATGCCAATAAATGAATTGCCATCAGAGTTATAGTTGCCTAGCGACTGTGTCCCAACATGCCTTAAAATGGTAAATCTTCATGTTGATTGAGCACCCCCTAAATATCAAAATATCATCCAAAACACCTAAAAATTTGCACAAATATTGCTCTCCATAAAATGAACAAAATTAAAACCTTTGCAACATAGAATCTAAAAATATTTGGACCACTGATATACATTCACACCACACAAAATAGATAGAAAGTACCCATATTTTTAACATACCTCATTTACTGTGTTGTGAAAATTACTTGAATTTTTAGTAAGTTATATAAATAGTGCTTCAAAAGTTACTTATTAAATTTGATGAAATACTATTTTCAAAGTTATTAAAAAATCTCAGTAATGTATTTTTGTGGTGCAAAAAAAACTAGAAAGGAAAGGTTCCAGTCTTCAAAGAATTCAAATAATTAGAAATAACATTTATGTACTCTTTGAGTTCCTCAACAATCCTTGACCTTGAATAATTGGCTTTCTTGAAGGCTTCAATCTTCCCCTCTCATTTTCAGATAATGCTTTACCTCTACCCATCACTAAACTCCCATCACTCAACTATCATCAATAAACTAAAAAGGAAAATTCCTTGAATGTATCATGTTTATACATCATAGAAACCCACTTTGAAGTATATTTGGATCTCATTAAATTAATTTTATGGTTCATATGCAAATTCCTTTCTATCTAATTTGGATGGCCCAAAAACACATTTTCACATATTTTTATAATTTATTAGTTTTAATTATTCCAGGAGGTCCAAATTTTACAATTTTTGTATATGGTAAAGTGACAAAATGTCAAAATTTGAATAAATTCCATTGTTTTTATGTAAGAATTTTGCATAAAATATGCACTTTCTATCTATGTTGGACTGACTGCATATATACATATTTCTAATATATATTTCTGGTGGCAAAGGGATGGATGCATCTGTCACTCCATCGTTCCATACAGGTGGTTCTCATCTGTTCTGACTAAATGATCAAACAGGGATGAGGCTGGTCTTCCATCTTTGGTTGCATAGATCTCACCAACTTGTTACAGCCAGTCGATAAACCCAACATTTCTATACAGACATTTTAAATTAAATTAATGTTGGGGCAATTTGTCCATTTAATTGGAACATTTTATTTTATAATATTTTAAACTGACCCAGTTTTGGCTACTCAGGCAAACTAATTCACACTCCTCAACGAGCAATGATATGATGAGTTTACGTTGTTTGGAATGGTCACTTTTATTTTTGGGTTTTGCCAAAATAATCTGATCTATTTTTTCAATTCAGTAAGTTTTTTGAGTCTTTATAAATGTTCAAACAGAATTCCCACAACTTATTTATTTTCTAATGCACTTTTATTATATTTTCCTAAAATTGTGACATTTGTTCTATGACATCTATTTGATTTCACCATTTTATTGTATTTTATTTTATTATATAGTTGTACAGAGCATTGTATTTATACATCGTTTATAGTTCATATTTAAATTTTGATAAAAACTATAAAGGCCCTGAAGATGGTGTTTACTCCAAAACTGGCCAGTAAGCTCCATCAAAATAATAAATTCAAAAATAGAGCTCAAAGTGATTCATTTTAACGATGAGTGGATCAGTGATGATTTTAAGAAAGTAACTCAAAAGATCAAAAGATGAATGACAAGCAGAATGAAAATGTTTTCAATGGAGCTTGTTTAAACGAAAAATAATTCCTGGTTATCTCAAAAAAAAACCTGCTTATATGGATATTTGATACAGGGAAAAGCCATATATTTCAAGAACAGATTTTTCTGTAATATAATTTGACCCTAAATTACAAACCTGTGAAACGTCATTAAAAGCATGCCTGAAATGGTTCCAAAACTTGCTAATAAGAACTTTTTTTAATTTAAAAAATGCAATTTTATAAAAAAAATTTGCATTAAAAAGTAACATTGGATTTTTGCTTATGCTAGATTTCAAACCTCCTGTTTTGCACATGTCTAGGTGACTTTTGATCGATTTTCAGTAGGTTGTTATCTATGGATTCTCAGACAAGAGTGATTGCCATTGAAGAAGAAAACTGAGGTAATTTCTAATTATGAAATAACTAAATCTATCTCAAAACTTACCAAATACTTCAAAGTTAGACATCATCAGATATCCAAACATCATCACAAGGAAAGAAGAGTTAAAAAAAAAAGTAAGAAAAAATGGAGGAAGTCAAAGCAAACGAGTGAAAGACAGGCTATGACAGTCTAGCAAAGTTAATGACAAAGTGATGTTTGAATAGATCTGCTTACCTCACTCCAAGAATCTACCAGTAACAGGTCCATTGCTGAAAGAGAGCTAATGTTTGCAAATGGGGGCTCTTGAACAGTCTTTTACAACTCAAGCACCCAGCATGGATGTGGCAGCAATTAAGAACGCCTTGCGGGACGTCCAAAAAGAAAGAATAGAGAAGGCTAGATGTTGAAAAAATGTCATCGTTTCTGGACTGCCATCGCAACTCACTGTTGAAGATGACAAGCTTGTACAGAATTTCATCGAGTAGAATCTCACCATGAAGCCTGACATCATCAATGTCCGTCACTTTGGGAAAGACCCTGCCAATACCAGGCTCTGTCTCATTCTTGCGAGACATTTGCGAGGCGGTAAATGACTTTCCTCATCTCGCATTCTCAGACTGAACTCTGATGTTATCGTAAGGAAAGTGTTTATGAACCATGATTTGACTCCTAGAGAGGCTGAGGTGACCTATCAGAGAAGGTGTGAGAGGAGACTAAGGACTGTCCAAAGTGGTTCAGTGAAGTCGTCCTCAATTCAAGCTCAGGCCGGCACTCAGCCCTTTCGGAAATGAACCAGGGTTTGGGCTTTCACAAACATTAGAAGTTTAATTAACAAACTTGAAAAACTATCTTTATTTTTGAAAACTCACAATCTAGAGGTTTTCGGTTTAGTTGAAACTTGGTTGAACAATGTACCTGATGGCTTATTTCTCTCAAAGGAGTATCAGGCTTTCCGTTGACAGAGATTCTCGTGGTGAAGGTGTGGCCTTACTTATTAATAAAAAAAGTCTGAGTTATGCAAATTCCCATACCACTGGAATGCAAACCCATTGAAATAGTCTGTGTTGACATTTTTACAAACTGTCTGCAGAGTTATTATATATTATAGACCCACTGGTTCCAACTCTAATTCCATAGATCATGCCAATAAAAGTTCTCATTGTCTAAAGTATTTAAGCAGAAATTCTGACATAGTTTATATTATGGGGGATTTTAATCTTCCAGGTATCAATTGGTGAGATTATTCCAACCTCAACAACAAGATACTATAACGTGTTTATCAACTTCCTCAACTTAATGGGGTTTCATCAATTTGTCCAACTACCAACTCGACAAGCAAACATCCTTAACCTGCTCTTCTCCAACGATGCATGTTTCATATCAGACATCAAGATCATGCCACCTATCTGTCAGAGTGACCACAACACCATAATCTTCAAAGCAAATCTTCCAAACCAATCACAGTCTATGGCCACAGCTCTAGACGTTTAACCCAATCAGCTTATGAAAATCTCTACTTTTGTGAAATCAGCTGGAATTACCTGTTTCAATACTGCTTTTCTGTTGACGACTGCTGGAGAATTTTTATAAATATTGTGCATCGATAGGATTGCTCCCGAACATGACCAGCCCATCACTACCACTGGAACGACCAAGCCCTCCCACCCTAACTTCATTTTAAAGGCTCAGAGAATGAAACTCCTAGCCTTCCGTAAATGGCATTCAAATGGGAGGATTGAGGACAAAATTCTCTTCAAGAAGTTTTCCAAAATCTCAAAAAGGTCATTAAAGATCACTACAGATTACGGGAGAGTAGGCTTGCATCATCTGGAGATTTTGGACATTTCTATCGCTTCATCAACAGAAAGCTTTCAATACACAACCCAATACAGGAATTAGAAAAGCAAGATGATACTTTCACTTCAGACCCAGATGAAATGGCTAATATTTTTAACACCTACTTGCAATGTATTCACAATCAACGATGGCTCAGTTCATATCGTATCTCCACGTACCAATAAGAAAATCATGCAAATAACTTTTACCCCGGATCGTACTTACCAAACACTCCGTAGTCTCAGGCCTTCCCTCTCGTATGGTCCTGACGGAATAACAAATAACCTCCTCAGAAATTGTGCTGCTGGTCTCTGCTTGCCACTCTGTCACATCTTCAATTTTTCCTTCAATATGCATGAACTACCCCATGATTGGAGATCTGCTCATGTAACCCATATACATAAAAAAGGTGCCACTTCTGACCCCAGTAACTACCGACCGATATTGCTCACATCCTCTTGCTGTCGAGCAATGGAGCGGATGATTAACAAAGACATCTTGAATTACTTGCAAGCAAACAGTCTTATATCACCTGAACAACATGGCTTTCTAAACTCCGGATCAACATGCACAAATGACTGGTCAATGTCAATGCACCAGGGCACCGACATCATATACTTTGACTTCAAGAAGGCATTCGATTCAGTGTCTCATCAAAAGCTGCTGATCAAGCTTCAAGCTTAAGGCATCTCAAACGACCTGCTTTCATGGTTTATCAAACTCTACTCAAAATCATTTCCTCAGAACTCTTCCTTATAGACTGCAATCAACAGGCTAGTGCTATGGAGCAACAAATGACAATTATGGCTAGCTCCTGAAAAATGCATTCAAATCTCCATCAAGATGTCACACATTAAAACTCCACCAAGCAATTACACAATTGCCTCACAAACCCTACCTTTATCAGACAATATCTGTGATCTAGGAGTCCTCATAGACAATGCACTCACCTACAAAGCTCACATTAATACCATTGTTCACAAAGCATTTGTGAGATTGAGACTACTCCTTAAATGCTTTTGTACAAGAGACAAAAATATTCTAACCATAGCATATTGCACCTATCCTCAAACATTGTTCCCCAATCTGGAGCCAATATAGCTTTGCAGCTCGTATTGAAAATCGAACATGCCCAAAAACTTTTTCACGGGGCCATCCCTGGTTTCAGAGCACTGCCTTAATGCAGCAGATTACAACTACTAAGGCTTGAAACCCTTGAACATCGAAGCCTTGTCAATGACCTGTGCCTCTGCATCAAAATGTTTAACGGTCTTGTTCAATGCAGAATTCCGGAATTCCCTTCGTTTCTTGCCTCTAGAACTCGTGGTCATCCCCTTCGTTTATGCCAAGAGAAATGTCCCATGGAGTCATCAAACCCTAGAACTCTCTACCCCTCAATATCATTAACTCCACAACATTATCTCATTTCAAATCCTGCCTTTCACTCATTGACCTCAATAATAATCCTCTTAATTAAGTGATTGCTTAACTTTGTTACTCTGTATTGTTGCACTCTGTTCTCACAGGCACCTGTAATCATTACACAAATTTGTAAGATGACTCTGAAATTTGTTTTGACAAAATAAATAAATAATTTCTTGTATTTTTATAAATATTAATTTTATATTTATCAAATGATTATTTTGCAGACATAATTTATGCATGCGATTTATTGTATTTAATAGCTTACACCTGTCAACCTGTGAAGTGCCATGTTGTGTGAATGGTAGTGAAAATTTTGGTACTGATTTTGATATATCCATCGAGCATTTTAGTAAGTTTTAAATTTTATTCTATTATTTTATTTTACATTTTGCCCTTGCTTGTATCAGTTTAAACACATTTACATGATGTTGTTAGCACAGGGGTTCCGACTATGTGAAAGCTGAAACTGGCCAATCAGCCCTGACTAATAAAGTTTTGTTTCAAAGTTTATAATGTCTGGTGAACAACTTTGTCTTAAAAGATGAAGACCATTTGTAGGTGCTTCTAAAGCTAGTGAAGCTTGAAACGATGCATGTAGATAAATTTGTGACACAAAAAGCAGAAAGTGAAGCATTCTACTTTCTTCAGATGGCTTTAACTTAAATTATTTTCTGAACATCCACATTTTTTAACAGTAGAGAATGTATGCCATCCAATGAGCATGGTGTACTGCACCAGGAGCTTGAAAGTGAACTCCAAGAGAGGCAGTTCCCCAAGAAATATTATGACAAGTTCCAGGAACTCTTTATAATCATCTCATGGTTGACAATTTGGAGATTCTGCATTAAAAACTGCAAAGTGTGCTCTTTAATGGAGTCAATTTCTCTTATATCATATGCTATACTATGATTAATCTGAGACTACTATTCTCTGAAACCTTTGAAGATTGTTATTTCAGATCCATTAGTAGCTATAGCATTTGTAAATTTCAGAGCAGTAAAATTTTCTCCAAAATTATTTCCATCATGTGATGATGACAAGAAAAATGAAAGAAGACTTTGCTTTCAATCAAAACACATGCTCCATTGAGATGGCTTGTATTACTTGCTTTTGTCAAAGCATAAACCCTTTATCTTTTGAGAAAGACTCCATTCATTTGGGCAGGCTTAACCAGCATTAGCTTGGGCTTGGCCTGATGGGACCATCAGTCAGCTTTGGTACACCAAGCAAGCGATCGACGGTATATCCCATGACTACTATAGGTAATCGGTCAACTACTTCTCGAGAAGTAAGGTCAGGAAGCAATTAAAGAATTAAAGGTGATGAAATAAGCACAAACAAAGCAACTATAGCATGCTATGTAACAATATGGACTTATAAATATATTTAGAAGTTCAAGGTGACATGAAGCAAAATAAAGTCAAGAAACTGAAATATATCAAAACTTCAACAACCTTGTGCCACACCTAAATCATCTCCGATTCACATAAAAATTGACTCAAATTTCTACTAACTATGTGGTATTCAAGTGACAGATTTTAATCGATAAAATTTTAATATTTATTCTTTTGCATGGATTGGTGGGCCACCCTAACACATATTTATTCAAACATGCTCTAAGCCCATTTTCTATTTGTCTCTATTACTCGACATGCAAAGCTTCAAATGCAGTTCCATATTCAATTTTGAAATTTGAAACTCGGGTTCAACTTAAAAACAACTTTAAAATATATATATTTTATTATTTAAACAAGTTTGGTTAAAGTAAGCTTGCCACTTTGAGGAGATCGCTTTTTCAACAATCTGCTTGCACTATTTTAGGTACATAAAAAAAAACAAATTTATAGTTGTAGTTTTATTAGCCGACTGATCAGTTTCGGCCTCTAGTGCCATAACCTGGCTAGTATGAAAATACAAAAGCTTAAAAGTGAGTTAAATGAATATTTAAAAGTGAAAATAGAATTTGTATACAAATGTCAAATATTTGATTAAACAAATACATAAATACTGACAAATTAAACTAATATATCACAACATAAAAGATATATGTTGAGCAATTCCAAAATGTAACTTTTTTCCCCCATTGAAAAAGCAATCCCCTCAATGTGTCAAGCTTACTTTAACAAAACTTTTTTAAATGAAAATATTGAGCCACTATATTTTATTACAAGTAACTTTTAAAAAAATGTTTAATTTAAACAACACAAACCCATTTTCTACTTTTCATCTTTTCTATCTTTTCAGTTACTTTCTTGAAATCATCCACTCAATGTTTAAATCATCACACTGATATATACATTTTTTAAGGTAACCAGGAACCATCTTTATTCATATATCTTTATTCACCCATTATCTATTTATTCATTTATTTTATTTATACATATATAAAATAGCAATAAATTGAAATATTTCCAAGAGTTTTCAAGATCAATGCTATTATTACCATTCATGCCAGTTGGAGTAGGTGATGGTACCATATCAAGCTTTGTAACAGCAGGGCAGCAAACAAATTCAACCCCCTGGAATCTATCAACTTCGCATGGTTGGAGTACTGAGAAACTATTTTGAATCAGTCCTCTATTCTGACAGTTTCTAGCAGAGGATTTGCTCCATTCACCCAATGTGACACAAAATTTGGAATCATGGATATGATCAAAGATGCAGCCTTCAGGTACTAAAAGTGCCTCACTCTGGAAGGGTCCAGCTAATTAAAGAGATTAAGACAAATTTCCATTATGGTTCATTTAAAACATATGGCTAATTTAATTAAATTACTGTAGAGCTTCAATTATCTTAACTATTTCTTAACTCAAACTATTTTAACTAATATTATTATTATTAATAAAATATTAAAGAAAATTTGCAATAAACACAATAATATTTGTAGCAAAATTTGAACCAGTACAATTATCATTTAAAGGATTTCTCCAGAGTTTCATACTGCATTACCAATTGTCAAATGCAACATAAAATCCTTCTGCCTTAATACATTTTTGAAAACTCAAATGAAGGCAATTACTGACAATTTTGATTGTCATGTTGGGGCAAATAGGATCACACTTCCCTGGACATCAAAGGATTTGAGAAAAATGAGTATGGTTTCCTTCCATTGTGATTGGACTGTGAAAACATTATCACAAACAATATCAATGTGGAAGTTCCCTTTACATATGATGTTTATCTTCTTCAATTGATTCACAATCAGGCTGTGTTGTCTTACTTTATTATTTAGATTGAGCACATATCCATTTGTGTTATATCACTGTTAAAAACTAAAAACTGAGACATCTCCCCTTTATGTAACTTGATATTTCTTTATCAAAACATCTTTTTTGCATACCTTTCATGAAAAATGCATAATTTAAAACTGTATGTCTCTTTTTTGTTGCTTATTGTTACTTTCTTTCAGGAGTGTATCACAGGTTGGACAACTCTTTACTTGTGTAAATAAATAAAATAAATCTAAAAAACATTCATGTTTTTCAAATTCTGTCCTTTCTGTCAAATTCTCACTATGTACATTTGACCTATGTAGACCTTTAAATTTTCTCATCAACATTTAATTGTCCTAGTCTTGGGTGAAATTTCTCTACTCTTGAACAGTTTCTGCCACCTGAAAAATGTTGAGGGCCTCAAAGGCTTGGATAATCAATGCTCTACCATAATTAGTAAATACATTTAAAAGTACTTCACAATTCTAGTAAATACATTTGACAGCACAACCAAATCCCATAAAATGATAATAAGAATGAGAATAAATACTTGCTAAGGAAAAAAAGCTATTGGAACCGTATTTCTACAAGATTGTTTAAAAGCATATCTGCTTTGACCTTGCTTTTTTTAATCTTTCAGTAGGTTCCAGTGGTAGCTCCCAACAATGACATCATGAAATACATGTTGCTATTTAGGTCCATTATGGAAGGGCATCACAAATTCTCAAAAATAAAATGCCAACAAGTTAAAAGTCATATTACTGCTTAGACAAGGAATGAATACAAAACACATCAACTGAGCAAATGATAATCCAGGATTTCAAGAAGGTGACCTCTCCAGATTGATAGATAGTGTCAAGGTGATGAGATCAATTAGGAACCAAGCTTCTTAATTAAATATTTTGAGTTGTAGCTTGGTAGAATAAGAACCAAGTGGTAGTTTGCCAATGGATGAGATGAAGGAACTAAGAGAGTAGGAAGCACTGAGTCTACAACTAATGGAATGAATGGATGCATGGGTACAAGTTGGCAAATAGCATTGATATCAACCCCACCCATGAGGTTATCAAAACATTTCAGGACCAAAATGTCTGGAAAGGGAAGAGTGCCTCTGCTGATTCTCCAATTTTAATAAATAAATGTATCCAGTTTTCCAAGTGAGAGGCAAGAATAAGGATGAAGTCTTTGTAAATGCATTTAGCAAACTCTTACAAAATTTGATTTTTCTCCGATGACAAACTCAGCAAAACAAGCATGATTATTTAATTAAAACAATTAAAACTTGTTGTAGGAAGCTTCTTACACTTACCAAGACACCTGTAAGGAACTACTGTAAATCTGTGTTTACATTCTTCCTCACCAAAATTGCACCAATTATTAATTGTTACATGATGTGTGCTTTCAACAACATTCCTGATGTCCATTTTCGGAAACACCTGAAAATTAAATTGATTTGCATAACATATCCATAGTTTAACCTAATGTATTATATTTAATAACATTAATGATTACAAATGAATTATCTCATCAGTACAGTGATACATTTTGATAATTATTAATATTTATTAAATAAATTTCTGATGGTTAATATCAAAACAATTAAAGCCCAAACTAAATAAAATAAATCAAATACAGGAAGGACTGAGTCATGGGGTTGATTTTGATGTCACTCAATGGGTTTAATTAGTCTGCTCACTTGAGTGATAATGCTTTATCACCATTTGGAGGAAACATTGAAAGATCGTAACTTAAATTAGCTCCTGCTAAAAACAACAGTTGTTATGTTAAATGTTGTGCTTGCAAACCAGCTTGCATTGCCACAGAAGTGCCAAAGAATTGACACTGTACAATTGATCAAAGTCAAAGTGGTTCCCAAGCTTTTCAAGCAGAGGGCCATATCTACTATTTTCGGTAGTTAAACGGGCCATGTTATAAAATTATAAAAGTCATGCAAAATCATTAACTTTCATTATCCAAATTCTAAAACTTTAAAAGCAGTCAGTGTCAGTACTACTATTTGTTATGCAGGTTGGCTGAATGGGTTGTGATGCTGAATGAGGCGGTAATAGCAACGTTATGTTCACAATCCAGCCTGCACAGTCAGGAGTGCCTTTGGCTAGGGGTGCTATATAAATGGTATATCAATTAAAAGTGAATTCACATCCTGCTCGGATACATAAGGCAATCAAAAAATCAGATAAATGTACAATACACTGCAGTTATTTTTTGATATAAAATCAAAAGTTCAATTAACAATAAATTTAATTTGCAGACTGCTAAACAGTTATAACAGACGACAACATGGCTTCTTGCGCATTCTGATTGGTCAACACGGCTGGGAAAAGGGAATTTCCCATTGTTTCATTGCAAACTGAACATGCACATTCAATAATATGAGTATAACAACCATGAACAGAGTGCATTTTAACACACTGATGGGCACTCTGAGCACATTTTTGAAATTATTAAAATATGTTCTATTAAATATCGAGGCCTGATAGGCCGTGTTTCTTACAGATGGTGGGCCACAAGTGGCCCGCAGGCCATGGTTTGGAACTTCCAATCTAAGTGTATCTGATGCTTATGCTTATATAAATACATTGATTATTATTAAAATAATGTTGATGAAGACACAAAGTTTGCAACTGTGTTTATTAAGGTTCTTATTACTTAAATAACTCAAACCTGGTCAAAAAAATTTCCATGAGATGAATGCAACTGTTCACAACAAACAAATCTACTCAATGTCTGGAATAAAATTGCTGACTGAAATGCACATGACTGATTGTGAACATAAATCCAATAGCAGCCCTAATTTTGGACTTGCCACTTTCCAAACACGGAAAAGGTCGCATACATTACTATCAAAAAGAAACCAAAATCATCTTTGTTCAAAAATTAACTCTTTAAGTGCACACTGACCCTTAGAAATCCATTTCTATGTTAGTGAAACTTAATTAACAGTCTCTCTGATCTGCTTAAAGGTCAACTTAGCCTCACCTAATTTTCCTAAATCAACTTCAGCTGTGAATGGAGAACTCAGTAAATTGAAATGAGGCTCTGTGTTCTTAAAGTCTGTGAACAATAATGAACCTTATTGCTTGTCTAATTTATATGTACTTTGTTGCAAAACTCACAGAAATACTTGATTTTTGAACTAAGCAAAATGTAAGGATTATAGTAGCAGCCTCTCTAACATAAAAGCGTCCACTTTGCCAGGTAATGCACTTCACAACTGTTACACTATCATATCCTTTACCTGGAGTGATGTGCAGAAGTTATCCTGTGTCAGAACAAAAATTGCATCATGAGTTCAACAATTGCACAAATACCCCTCCAACAGTTGGTTTACATAGTGATATAACCAGGTCCTTCGAGAAGTGTGTGAGGCCACAAAACTCATGCATACTCAAAAATCAGTGGGATATTTCTTGCATGAGGGATTCACACCTCTGTCAAATGCCCAGGAGAGACGTTCTCCTGATGAGGGATGAGGCACTACCCCCCCCCCCATAGAAAGTGGTGAGAGACAGGACATGGTGCTCATGTCACCATCGACGGATAGCTGGTGGCAATGCACTCAAAGCAGAAAAATATGCAGATATGTTAATGGACCTGAAAAAGAAAGGTCACAGACTTTTTCCCCATCAAGGTTGGCGAAAGAGGCATAGTCGGCAGGTCGAAATAGAGGCTGCAGGCTTGCAAATCACTAAATAGTCCCAAAGAATTATATCTACAATTTTCAAATTTCTAATGATTTAATGCATTTATTTTATATGAATTCAGACATTATGGCTTTTCCTAGCCAAAAGTCAAAGTTTATTTTCTTACTCTCATTTGGATATTTAACTATCTTCCAGTGCAAATAAATGTAACTTTCTGATTTAAAAAAAGTACTCCATTGATTTATTCCATCTTTTCCATTACTAAGTTTTTTCTATTCAAAAACACTAGTGGAAAGCAAGAAATTAACCTACATCATTACATATATTACTATATGGTCACAAATAATGCTTGGAAAATTTCTTTTTTATATAAAAGGCGACCAATCAATAATAGCAACCAGAAAAAAATTATAAAAATGGAAATTAATTATTATCTGAAAGTCACAAACACATGAACGGGAATGCCAACAGAAATTTTGGGCCCCTAGGCTAGGTTCTTTATTACTGCTGTTGACCAACTAGGTATGGTAGTAATATAGGCATAAATTATAAACTTCGCTTAAATGATTATGATTATATTATTTTAAGACCCCGACCCTGGGCAACCAGATCAGCAACCAGGGGCTCCCTTGTCAAATCATCTGCCAATGAGCAACACTGGGTGGCAGGACTCTAGATGTTGTTGGCCCAAAGATATGGAATAGACTCCCCCCTCGATTACCAACACTGATCCAGCTAGATTTCACTCCGCCCTCAAAACCTTCCTCTTCAGAGAAAGCTTCCCGCTACATTAGTGGTCTTGAAGTTCTGTTGAACATCCGCCACTCTAATCAAACTCTGTATTGTTATCACTAAACATTCAAAATATATTTTCCTCATATGATAAGTCCGTAAATATTTAAATGAATGAACAGTGTACTATGTTAAAAATCTCACTTTGTTACAAAATGCCAATATGCTTGAAGGATCTTTGAGACAGCCAGTTGTTCCATCCAAGACCCATCCAGAAGATGTCAAATACATAGATGGTCTATCACACATAAATGCCACCATGGGATCATAGTTTTCTTCAAGGGCCTGTTAGTATGGACTTTATATTCATTACATGTGAAATATGTCAAGCATAAAAAAACATTATTTTATTTAAATATTAATCTTAATATTCAGAAAACTATACAAGTGTTAACTTTTCAAGCTGATCATGCAAATTCAATGTCTGACAAAAACTGTCAGCAACTAGAAAAGTTAGAGCATTGCATATATAAAAATCTATGAAATCTATCCTTTTTGTAGATAGATTTTTGCATTTTTCATGGATGCATTACGTGTACATATCTCAATTTGTAAAACAACGAGGTAATCGCGGCACAAACTCATGACTTACTGAGATTAAAAGAATTTTTGACTATATTTAACAGATAAATAGTATAAGGTAGCACTTTCCCATAATCAAAATATCAACTAAACTTCTGCATATAAAAAGTTATTTTACCCGTTATATATACCCGTAAATAGCACATTATATTCAAGAACAATATATTGCATAAGTTAAAAACGTGAAAAAAAACTAACATTAGAAAATATGCAAGCCAATAATAACAGAGCAACACCAGAAACCATCTTTGTCCACAAAAGAATGCAGAACGAGACCTGCGATCCCCTCGATTTATTCCGAGGTGTCAGATGCGCTAGCGCTAATCTAATATGGCCGTACGCCTGAATCGATTCTCTCATTAACATACTATTAACATAAGCAGCTTCTAGTCCTAAAATAGATGTGACGCAACTTTAAAATTAAAATAAAAATGCTTTACTTAAATTCCTTATCAACAACCTAATTAACTCAACATCAGTTATAAAAAAAATTCGACAAGCAATTTTTCTTGAATTTAAAACTGGTCCTCTATAAATGGATGCATATAACCATTGTGTGTAACCATGTCCAGCCGGATTTACCCAGATGGGGGCCCCGGTGCAGTGGTGGTGGAGGCCGAGCAAACACACAGAGATGGGTCCCATGCGGTCTGAAGACGAGTTGTCCGATTGGTCCAGTTCAACGGTCTACGGCAGGGCAAAATGTCGGGTTAGAGGCAGGACCATTAATGGAAACAAGCTTGTTAATAAGTAATTAATGTATCATTGAACTCACAAGGGCACAGCGCACAGCCCAGTTTATTCCGGCTGCAACATAATGTATGTATATATTGTAATAAACGACGGGGCTTGATTTATGCCTAGTTTATTGTTGGATTTATTCAGCAAATATTCAGTTAACAAGTGAGTTTTATTACCTGTAAATAACACATAATAATCCTGTAACGATCAGTTGCGTGATTATTTGCTGAATAGGAATGTTCTTCAATGTCAAGTATTTTTGTGGGCTCTATAATTTTCAAGTGGGATGTTTGCGCAGTAATACATCGACGCCGTGCAGCAAAAAGCTAGTGAATATATCATAACGAAACTAATTAAACATAAACATAACTATTTTACTTCCGCGGTTATAACATTGCCCCCTTCTTAGATCTGTTCGTCCGGAACAGGTTCTGCATCTTCTCCGTTAATTTTTGCCAACCTGTTGCTAAGTTCCACATTCATCTTAAATCTTGGTCCCTTTTGTACGCAATATACTACGGCGTTTATCTTCTTGATTAAGCGGTATGGACCTTCCCAATCTCTTTGTAGCTTTGGTGATCTGCCCTTTTTACGTTGAGGATTACAGAACCATACTTGGTCACCTTCTTTAAAACTTATGTCGTACCGCGCTTTCGATTGTTCGCTAGTGGTGCCGATATTCTGTCGTGCAGTGCGATGTATGGTTGCCATTTTTTCCTCAAATTTTGACACGTAGTTAGGCATTGTTTGTTTGGGTTCTTCTGGCTTTCCAAATGCTATGTCGGCAGGCAGACGAATTTCCCTTCCGAATGTCATTTTTGTAGGGCTGACTCCTGTTGTGCTGTGAACAGCACCTCGAAAAGCCAATAGAAAAAGTTGTAGATACTTGTCCCAATCATCCTGCTGTTCACCAACCATTTTTGATAAATGTTGTTCCATGGTCCTGTTAAATCTTTCGACCATGCCGTCAGATTGAGGATGCAAAGCCGTCGTTCTCGTTTTGTGAATCCCCANGTTCACCAACCATTTTTGATAAATGTTGTTCCATGGTCCTGTTAAATCTTTCGACCATGCCGTCAGATTGAGGATGCAAAGCCGTCGTTCTCGTTTTGTGAATCCCCAGACTTTGACATAACTCTTGAAATATTTAATAACTCTAAGGGTATCCCAAATCGACTAACTCAATTATTTATTAGTGTTTCAATTATGGTTTCTGCTTCTTGGTTTGGTAAAGCAAATGCTTCAGTCCACTTAGTGAAATAATCGGCGATTACAAAGATTTAGCGGTTTCCATTGTTTGTTATGGGAAACGGTCCCACAACATTCAAAGCTATCCGTTCAAATGGTACGCCAACATTGTAGAGCTGCATCAGTCCATTAGTTTTCCTTTGGGGACCTTTATACTCTGCACAAACTTCGCAACTTCTACACCATTCTTCTACATCATGTTTATAACGTAACCAGTAAAATCTCTCACCTTTTCCAATGTTTTATTGACTCCGAGATGTCCTCCTGATATGCCGTTGTGAATTTCCTCTAGAACCTCTTTAACATGTGTTTTTGGATGAATTAAATGTAAATGGAAATTTTCCCAATCTTCTGTTTCCATTTCCTGTATAAAACGCCCCTTTGGATTGCCAAGGAGTCCCATTGTGCCCAATAGGACTTGGTAATTTCTCCATGTTTAGCTATTTGTTGCCATTGGGATTTTACACCTCTTTCCATCCATTCCAAAATGGGTGCTATATCCTCGTCTTTCATCTGTTCTTCTCTCAGGCCATGTTTAGTCCATGCTTGGGGTACAGTAACACGCATTTGTTGACAAACAAAATTCCTTGTTTCTTTTCTGCGAGTGAGCAATGTTTACAATAAAGTTGGCAAGGGCGTCGAGAAAGGGCGTCTGCGTTGTTGTGAAGTTGTCCTTTGCGGTGTTTTATCTGGAATTCGTAATTCTGTAATTTTTCGATCCATCTAGCCATCTGACCTATTGGATTCTTCAAGTTTAATAACCATCTTAAAGAAGCATGGTCGGTTCTCAACAGGAATGGTTGACCATGCAGATATTTTTTAAACTGTCGGATGGACTCCACTGCTGCTAGCAGTTCCCGTCTAGTTACGCAGTAGTTGCGTTCTGTTTTAGACAGTGAGCGACTATAAAACGCTACGACTTTATCCCCCTTTTCTGTTCCTTGTGAGAGCACTGCACCAATTACGCTGTTACTTCCGTCAGTGTCTAGAATGAACGGAGCCCCCGGAACTGGGTATGACAATATTGGTGCAGTCGTCATTGCTTCCTTCAAAGAATCAAAGCCTGTTGGCATTGTATTGTCCACAAAAAGGGCTTGCCTTTTTCAATTAGTTCATGAAGGGCTCTTGCAATGTCTGATAAATTTGCAACAAAACGCCGATAATAAGTACAAAGTCCCAGAAAGCTTCTCAGTTCCTGCAAATTATTTGATATGGGCCAATTTCCGTTTCGAGTTTTTCTGGATCGGTGCTGATACCACTGGAGGAGACTGTGTGACCTAGATATTTTACTTCCTTTTTAAATAGAGAGCATTTCTTTGGGCTGAGCTTCATACCGGGTTTCCTAATTCTTTCGAAAACTTCCATCAGGTCATCTAGATGTTCGTCAAAAGTTTTACCAGTAACGATTATGTCATCTAAATATACCAGGCATGTTCTCCAATTTAGCCCATTGAGGATCTGTTCCATCAATCGCTCAAATGTAGCAGGTGCGTTGCACAATCCAAATGGCATCACAGTGAATTGCCATAATCCTTCTCCGGTTGAAAAAACAGTTTTTCTTTATCGTCAGGATGTATCTCAACTTGCCGCTCTTAAGGTTCCAAAGTTGAAAATATTTGAGATCCAGAGAGTGTATCCAATGTATCGTCAATTCTAGGCAGGGGATAGCTATCTTTTAGAGCTACTTCATTCAACCTCCTATAATCTACATAGAATCGAAGTGATCCGTCCTTTTTTAAACTAATACCACTGGTGAACTCCATGGACTGTTGGAGGGTTTGATGATTCCCTGATTTTGCATTTCTTTTATCATTTCTGCATGTCGACTCTTGTTGCCAAAGGAAGCCGCCGGGGAATTTGTCGAATGGGTCTGGCCCCAGCCGTATTGATCTGTACTAGGTTAGTTCTACCAAGCAGGCTGTCATGTTCAGCCGTCTTGAAAATCTATGATAAGGTTTTCTGCTTTTTGATAATCCTCGCCTTGTAAAGTATTACTCAGATCCTTCAAAAGGTTACTCACTAACGGCTCTGACACGTTGTTCCCCCCAACGATATCGGCAACACTTTCGTTTCCTTTTGATGTTAGTATGTGTTCTACACCTCTATATAGGGCGATAGGAGTTCCTGCTTTAAGCTGTTGTTCTTGATCTGATAAATTCATTATTCTTAAAATCTAGTTTGACTAAAGTGCATCCACTTAGTATCCCTTGGGCCGTGGCCATTTGGCCTGTTTCTATGGTCCCTATAATGGTTCCCAGGTTGTTACCCTCTAGTTTGCCCCAGATTATACTCTCCGAATGTGCTGGAATGGTTTCATTCCGCATCACTCGAACACAAGTATCTTTGTCTTTCGTGCTTCCGTAATACAAGGGAATTTCTGTTGTTCCTTGTTTAAGAGTGCCTCCTTTCATGTTTATGGAAATTTCATGCTGCCGCATAAAGTCTAATCCTAGTACATATTCGTCTGTTATACAAGGAATTCCTGTACAAATGGCTTACCTCCTATTTCGAAACTTATATTCGAGGTTCCGTTTACCGGTACCAATTCTCCCGTGGCTGTTCTTAGCTTGTACTTGTCTTTAAGCAACACTTGGTCATTATTTACTAACTGAGCTGTGATAATAGACCTGGATGCTCCTGTGTCGATAACAAAGCTGTGTTCCCATTTTCCTATTTTCCCTTTAACTTCAAGTGATGACCCTTTCCCTATTGTTGTGACAGGGAAGACGATTGGCGAAGTGGTTATGATAGGAGCATTTTTAAGTCGCTGGTTCGATTTTCGCTCCCTAAAATCGGCAGTAGTGTTAATTCTATTAACTATAACTGTAACTGGAAACTCTAATAACTGACATAAACCAAATCAGTTAACTGTAACTATAACTGTAACTGACCGCGCCTAAATAACTATAACTATAACTTTAACTTGAAAGTAGTAACTGATTAACTGGAAAGTCCAATCAGTTAACTGAACTTTTTATA
>MPNW01000064.1:209354-220052 GCA_011800805.1 Hirudo medicinalis
GAAATACTTCAGTTATGATCGTGCAAGTGATAAATCACGATTAATTTTAATTAAATTTATTATTTTTAATTAGAATAAAAATGTTAGAATTACTTGAAATCTTGCACATGTGGTTCAGCTTCAATTTAGTACACAATTGTAAAATGGCCACATTGTAAAGTTGTGTTCAGTAACTGTAACTATAACTGATAACTGGAAAGTTGTAACTGGTAACTGGAAAGACAGTATAAAGTTAACTGTAACTGGAAAGTACTAACTGTAACTCTAACTCTAACTCTAACTGAAAAGTCCTAACTGAAATAACACTGATCGGCAGCTTCTAGTTTTCCTGATTTTGCGATCTTCTCCAATTCTGTAACTTGGATCTATCTAGAATTGTTCTGCATATGGCTGGATCTGTTGCATCTGAAGCACTTTGGTATTCTATCCTCTTCTGGAAACCTCGAATTTGTTTGCTGTTTACTGAGGCTGTTGATTTGTTCCGCTATTTTCCTAATCAGTTGGCTTTGGTCTTCCTCTTGGACTTCGGTTCTTTTTACACATGAACTATTCTGAGTGAAAGTTTTCGCTGCCTCCATTGAAAGCGCAAAAGCCAATGTTTTTGGATACGGCTTTTCAGTCCATTTCGATAAACTTCCTGCATGTGATTATTCCCGAATCTTCGCTCCGTTGACTCTACTAACTTTTGGTATTCTTGACAACCCAACATTGTTTGAAGAATATCGGCTGCCTTTCCATGATTAATTCTGTTGCGTTTTCTTCTTCGGCCCATCTGTTGTGTCTGGCAGCGGTTTCGAACTGATTTCTGAAAACTGCCCATGACTAGTCCATCGAAAACTGGTGGCCTTATTTTCTTTGATCTTCCATGAGTTTCAATTTTTAGTCCCATCGAATTTTCTTGCAACTTACCTTTGATCTGTTCTATTTCCTTCTCTTGTTTCTGCCTTAAGGAATCTATCCCTGTTCTCAAGTCCTTCATTTTAAAGTCTAAATTATCTTTTAGATTGTTCATGTCGGTATCATTCTTTTCTTTGAGTCTCTTAATGTTGTCACCTATTTCTAATCGTATAATTTTCATGTCGACACCTATCTCATCTCGCAGAATCTTTATGTCGACACCTATCTCACCTCGTAGAATCTTCATGTCGGATGTCATTTTTTGAAAAGGGTCTATGAACCCGTAATCGTCGACATCAAAACCATTATCTATTATCCATGATTCGAGGCGTTCTTGCAGTTCTTTTTTACCCTTTGTGCTCAACTCTTGGAGTTCGGATCTTAATTCTCCAACATTTAAATCTTCCAGCGTTTTCATCGTTAAGCTGGTTCAGCTGTTATCCCACTTTTTTTCGTCGATCCCACTCCTGACACCAGTTTAATAAACGATGGGGCTTAATTTATGCCTAGTTTATTGTTGGATTTATTCAGAAAATATTCAGTTAACAAGTGAGTGGTATTACCTGTAAATACCATAATAATCCTGTTGCCAGTTATTGCGTAACGATCAGTTGCTGAATAAGAATGTTCTTCAATGTGGGCTTCGAGATTCTCTGAGATATTGTGTGATGTTGTGTGATCTTGTGTGATGTTATAAACTTAATCAGATCACTTAGAGGTAGTCCTAGAAAGATTCTAAATACAACAACAAATTAATTAATAAACTTAAACTTAATTACAAAAATTAACTAATGGCATTTTCAGGGTTATAACAATATATGCATATTGTAATAACCGACTGGGCTTAATTTATGCCTAGTTTATTGTTAGATTTATTCAACAAATATTAATTTAACAAATGGGTGGTTTTACCTGTAAATGCCACGCTTAAGTAATAATCCTGTTACCAGTTATTGAGCAGCTATCACCTGCGAGATTATTTACTGAAGAGTAGTGTTAATTCTATTAACTATAACTGTAACTGAAAACTCTAATAACTGACGGAAACCAAATCAGTTAACCGTAACTATAACAATAACTGACCGCGCCCAAATAACTATAACTATAACTTTAACTTGAAAGTAGTAACTGATTAACTGGAAAGTCCAATCAGTTAACTGAACTTTTTATATCAGCATTACTTTATTACGTAAACAATTTTNCCATTACCGCCGTATGCAGGAACGTAACCCATTCGGCCAACCTGCACGCCAATATTGTTTTCTATTTGTTCCACTTTTTTGTTTCTATTCTTAGGTTTCGTTTGAGTTTCATTTTATGTTTTAGAACTCACCCGTTGTGGACTTTTTCTTATTGTAACAAAAATAAAATAGACATATTATATTGTAATAAACGACGGGGCTTAATTTATGCCGAGTTTATTGTTGGGATTATTCAGCAAATATTCAGTTATCAACTGAGTGGTATTAACTGTAAATACCACGCTTACGCAATAATCAGTTATTGCGTAATGATCAGTTGCGTGATTATCTGCTGAACAGGAATGTTATTCAATGTGGGCTTCGAGATTCTCTGAGATCTTGTCTGCTTCTGTGCTATTTTTATGATCGCCGTGGAACTAAAAGATAGTGAATATAACGAAAACTAATTAAACATAAACATAACTACAAAAATTAATTAATGGCATTTTCAGGGTTATAACAATATTGATTTGCATTTGATAGTTCATTCATGGCTTATGCTTACAGCCTTAAAATTTGTAGAATTAATTTTAATTAAATTTATTATTTTTAATTAGAATAAAAATGTTAGAATTACTTGAAATCTTACGCATGTGATTCAGCTTCAATTTGCACACTGTGTAAATTGGATTGCANGTACACAATTGTAAAATGGTCACATTGAAAAGTTGTGTTCAGTAACTGTAACTGCAACTGATAACTGGAAAGTTGTAACTGAAAACTGGAAAGATAGTGTAAAGTTAACTGTAACTTTAACTGTAACGGGAAAGTACTAACTGTAACTCAAACTCTAACTGTAAAGTCCTAACTGAAATAACACTGCTGAAGAGGAATGCTCTTCAATGACCTGTATTTTTGTGGGTCTTGAGATTCTGTGAGATATTGTGAGATCTTGCATGATGTTATAAACTTAATCAGCGAACATAAAGGTAGTCCTAGAAAGATTCTAAATACAACAGTAAGAAACTTAATTAAAAAATTAATTAATGTCTCTTCGCAGGATTGTAACAATATTATAATATATTATAATATATTGTTATAACCCTGAAAATGCCATCAATTAATTTTTAAAGTTCTATTTATGTTTAATTAGTTTTTGTTATATTCACTATCTTTTAGTTCCACGGCGATCATAAAATATCACACAGAAGCATACAAGATCTCATAGAATCTCGAAGCCCACATTGAAGAACTTTCCTATTCAGCAAATAATCACGCAACTGATCGTTACGCAATAACTGGTAGCAGGATTATTGCGTAAGCGTGGTATTTACAGTTAATACCACTCAGTTGATAACTGAATATTTGCTGGATAATCCCAACAATAAACTCGGCATAAATTAAGCCCCGTCGTTTATTACAATATTATAATATTATAATATGTTTACAATATAACTACTCAATATTTTCGTTTAAACAAGTTTTGTTAAAGTAAGCTCGCAATTAGAGGAGATTGCTTTTGCAAATATCCGCTTGCATTGTTTTAAGTACATAAAAACTTTGTCACTAAATTTATATTTGTAGTTTTTATTAATCGACTGAAAAGTTTCGGCCTTTAGATACAGCACATCCCAACTATCTCGCAAGGACGCTATATAAACGATTTGAATTTGAACCTCCCTTTCTTTAATAAAATAAACAACCTCCCTCTCTGAATAAGGAAATCTGAAAATCTGGAATCTGGAAACGGAGTTTGAATTTGAATGGTGGCCATTTCGATGTTCACAGTATAATTTGGCATTTCGATATTTTTAAACTTGGATGGTTTATGGATACTGCGATTACGGATATTGCTGAAGTTGTTGAAGTTAATGAGGGTTTTCAAGCAGCTCGAAAGAGGAAGCGCAGGAGAGTCACATCCTCCTCCTCTTCGGTGGCTGAGGTTTCGAATGAAACCCAAAAAGGTCTTTATCAACACCGAAACCGGGAAGCTGAACCCAATCCTGGTTCACAAATGTATTATTCAATATTTGTAAAATGAAATAGAATGATTTCGTCACGATATACATGCATCCGAACTTATGGAGTTCGAGGGTCTTCTTCCTAACAAAAGTTTTTTGCATCCACTGCAGTTAAGGTCCTTTATTGGGACATGCTTTTTTCTTCCCCTTTGCTTGTACTAAGAAGCTTCTACCACGTAGCGCATCGACAGGGAACCACCAGAGGAGTGCCCCCGTCACCGAACGTTTCGGCCCAAACTCCTTACGTTCTCAGGGGGTGGGCCACACCCAACTGATCAGGCGGGTGTCCCTGTCGGCTATTACCCTACTTAAACCAACTACATCCACATCTACTATATCTATTATATCAGTAGTGCACAACGTCCGGCCCGCCACGAGCCTTCATGTGGCCCGCGAAATCAATGCGAAAGCCGAAAAATCGATAATTTAGTCATATTTTTTTCATGACGTTTTGCAGGAAAATAAACTTGATAACTTATAAGTCTTAGTAATTAACACAATTGAATTTAAACTTTAATTTGCGTCTGCTAATCCTCTTCCTAGACCATAAATTTCGCATCAGACTTACAGGAGCTCAGTCGTTTGGCCTCCGAAGGCTTTCGGAATTCGAATTGTGGCCCTCTTCCCAAAAAGGTTGTGCACCACTGCATTATATGGTTATCGACTAAAGACTCACCGCGCGAGCATATATCGCAATAAACACACATTCGCGTTTCACGTCATTTTGCGAATGCGCGCGCCATGAAGGCTGCTCCAGTTGCGGATGCTTTTGTCTAATGTTTGCGCAGTGAGCCATCTGAACAGAAAAACTTCTCGCAAATGAAACACTCAGACAAAACTCAAAACTCCTTGGCATTGATTGAGTCATATAAACGGAAACTTTAATTATTTATTAATTAATTTTAATTAGTTCATTTAATCTTTCTTAATTAATGAATGGATAAATTTTTGTTAAAAATGTAATTAATATTCATGTGCTCTCTGATTAGCCGGCAATTATTTTGGTGAATTCTCAGCGCCGAATTGCTTGTATTTTCACGACAGATAACAGTGACCAATATTATTTAAATCGATACTACTGTACGCAATATAAATATATTTATTGATATGTAATTAAAATAAGAAATAAAATGATATTCACTCGATTAGTATAATTTTTTTACATTTTTTTAAGTGAATTTTACTGGCTTTAAAAAAATTTGTAACTGTAAAAATTAAAAATAATTTGTATTGTAATTGTGAATTATTAATTAAGCATTATTATTAACTAAAAATAATTCGTCATTTGGACATATTGCTATCCTTAGGTTGCTCTAATTTCTTTAACTCCTTAAATTAATAATGTTTGTGAAGTGCATGAAACATTCTTTCGGTTGGGGTTCTCGCTACCAAGTATCGAGGTCGGCGAGTTGTCGAACTATGGATCTAAAGGACATTGTAAATAAACTCAACGAATTTGCACCTTTAAGACTTGCAAAAGAGTGGGATAATGTTGGCTTACTCGTGGAACCCTCAAATCATCATGTTTCTCGCATTTTGCTGACAAATGATTTGACGTTAAAAGTTGGTAAAGCTGGCTGTTTTGGTGCTTAGCAGATAATTGATTTTTTCCATTTAGGTACTTGAAGAGGCCATAGCGACGAAAGCCAGCATGATTATATCTTACCATCCTCCGATCTTTAATCCATTGAAAAGATTAACTCAGAATTCTTGGAAAGAAAAAATCTTAATAAGGTGTTTAGAAAATCTTGTTGCTGTTTATTCTCCTCACACTTGTTGGGATGCCATGGCAGGTGGACTAAATGATTGGCTAATTTCACCATTTGGTTAGTTTTTGCTACTTAGGAGTTATGGTTATTTACTTTCCCTATATTATATGCTAGTCTTTAGAAGTTCAAATATCTTTATTAAATATGCCATTGAAAAGACAGGAAAATCTGATTTAATATTTTATTTTAGCTGGGAGACTGGACTTCCTTTCATGTCACATGGAGCAAAAATACAACATTACAATTTTCTTCAAGTCCCCAAATGAATCTGCTGAAAAGCAAAAAGTCATTGAAGAAGTGGAAAAACTTAATTGTGATTTTATCTTTGATGGGTCAGTTTTCTGCATGTTAGTGATAAGATAATGGATTTTAACATTAACTCATTAATATTTTAATTATCCTTTTAATTTACCATTCATTTGGTTGCAGATCTTCTATTAAGTTGACTTGTTTGAAGCATCACCTGAAGCTATTTGAGGCATTTTCTTCAATTTCTTCCATTGAGCTACAGGAAATTAAAGTTAAAATTTTTTTAAATTGGCCATTTATTTGCATTGCCAATAGAGAGTCAATTTTTTGATTTCACAGCATATGAATCCTAAAAGTGGGGATGGGAGAATAGTGCTAATGGATGTTCCAATGAAAATAAAATATGTTGTAGATAAAATGAAAGAACATCTTAAGCTGGATAGAGTTCAGCTAGCTATGGGATATCAATTAAATGAAGGTAAATATTTTGAAGTTTGACATAAGTCTATTAAAGTGAAAAGTAAGAATTTATATTAGTGTATAAAGGGCATAAGTTGGTTAGTTGAACTACATTTTCTTTGTATGTTATGCATTCATGTAATCCCTTGGAGCTATCTTGGCAATACTTTGGGTGAAGGAGGTGGTCACAGAAAATTTTGTAGATCCAAACAAATTAAAACATTTTTATTGCAGAAATCATATGGGCACACATTGATAAGTGAAACTAGTCTGAAAGTTTCTCAGATGAATTTCTTCTGAATTCTTCTGAATTTAGTAGTCACTAAATTGAGTTGAAGCTCCATGTCTTAAAGTCCATGAACCTCCTTGCAAACTCTTCTTCAGCACTTTATCATTATTTCCCTGTACTTGTAAGAATGCTTTCTTTTCATTGTTTGTTAAGGTCCTAAAAAGTGCTAAATATCTGAAACTTGGATTTTTAGCACTAAAATGTCTTAAAAAATGAGGGAAGTCTTAAAAAGATTAAAAAAATTTTACTGAAATTTAATAAATTTTATTGAGGAATCAAAAGGAGCACCAATTACTTATCTCTTTGTTCTAGCTCTGCATTCAATTAAGTCTTGTAATACATATACTTGTCTCTTTTTGAGTTTTGACAACTGCCAATTATGCTTGGAATTTGTCCTTTCTATAGTAACTCAAACAGGCTACTTCTTGGTGCCTGTAGAAGGGACCAAAGAATTTATCTATTTTTTAAGGAGCACATGGGGAGTCATCACGATTACAAATTCCTGCTGAAAAATAGTCAGAAAGTTGTTAACATTAAGTCAAACGTCTTGTGAAAGGGGCTTTTCTATAAACAAGAGCATGGTTTGTGAAAATCAAAAAGAGAAGCTTAACTGCAAGAAGAATAATGAGAAATCATACCAACAGTGTTTGAAGTGTTAGTAATTGCAAAGTTGATAAATCTGTTATTGGTCATCAAGGCAGAGGCAACACTTTTATTTGGACACATTAGATCATGAAGAAAGGTAGCTGCAGTGAAAATGAAAAGCAGAAATGATGGGGTTAAGAAAGAAACTGAAAACGTTAAAGCATAACCGAGACAGAATTTCAGAAATTAATGGTGGAAAATATCACGGCCAGGAAAGGGGATCTCTTGGTCCAGGACAACAGCCTAAGAAAAAGATAGTGAGGCAAAAGCTGCAGAAATTGCAAATTTAGAGAGGGAGCTTAAGCATTGAATTTTGTGTTAATAAATTGATATTTTCAGCCTTCAAGTATTTCTATCTTAATGTCACTGGAAATTCTTTATCTGGAATTATGATGTCAAAATAAGACAAAACAGTTTGGCATGCAGATTAGCTCTTTGGGTTGCATTCTTGCATGTGGAGGTATGGGCAACATAATGGTCTTGTTTGTAACCTAGCCTGCACTTCCAGGGATCATCCTTGGGTAGGGGTGTTGTAAAAGCTTTGGGTAATTGCAGTGCTTTCTCAACCAATTTGAATAGTTAAGGCACTCAAAAGATTGGCTAAATAAAAATACATTGTTCATTGGGAGCAGTAAGAGTGTTTAATTAATTGAATTTTGTCATGTAAAGCATTAATAAGCTTAAAATGAAACTTTCACGAGAAGAATTTATTTTTTTGTTCTAAGGTAAGGATCAGTCCAAAAAACGTTATTAAACTTTTCTTGCCAGATTCTCTTGTGACTTCTATAGCAGTTTGTGCTGGTTCAGGAAGCAGTGTGCTGAGAGGAATAAAGGCTGATGTATTAATTACAGGAGAAATGAGTCATCATGATGTCCTTGAAGTCTGTCATCAGAGAGGTGGCACATGTGCTTTGATACTATGTGGTCATTCCAATACTGAGAGAGGATTTCTTACAGTCATGATGCATCACCTCCAGGATGTTTTGAGCAATTCTGTTGCAATATCACTCTCAATGGCAGACTGTGATCCTATTAAAATAGTATAGTCTTGAATACATTTTAACATTTTGGAGCAATATTTTCATTTAAATTCAAAGAGGATGGCCTAAAGCCTATTTTGGTAATTTATTAAGTTAGGAGAATTGGGTCAACTTTGAAGCCCATATTTGTTTGTATATAATGTTATAACTCTGCGAAAAGCCATTATTTTTTGTAATTAAGTTTATATTTTATTAATTTCGTTATATCCACTATATTTTTGCGCGACGTCGATATATTATTACTGCACAAACAGCCCACTTGGTGCACTTTAGTAGTGAGGGTCTGTTGGGGAGGTGGTTGACACGAAGGAATCGACGTAGGGACTATATCCCCAGAGTGAAGATGAAACCATTTGGTTGCCCATGGCAAAGAGTCTGTTCGGGCCGAACAAATTTAAGAAGGGGGCAATGTTATAACCCTGCGAAATGCCATTAATTAATTTTTGTAATTAAGTTTATATTTTATTAATTTCGTTACATCCACTATCTTTTTGCTCCACGGCGTCGATATATTATTACTGCACAAACATCCCACTTGGGAATTATAGAGGCTTACAAAAATACTTGACATTGAAGAACATTCTTATTCAGCAAATAATCACGCAAGTGATCGTTACGCAATAACTGTCAGCAGGATCACGTAAGCATGGTATTTACAGGTAATACCACTCACTTGTTAACTGAATATTTGCTGAGTAAATCCAACAATAAACTCGGCACAAGTTAAGCCCAGTCGTTAATCACAATACTCATGTTACAAAAAGCGATGCAGTTGATTATTTTCGATAAAGTGCTTTTGTCAATAGCCCTATTGGTATGCTAGTTAGCTGAGATTTGCAAGGCTGCTGACGGAAATTTCATACCCATAAACTATCCTTATTTTTGGCGAAAAACGTTTTAGGGGATTAGGTTGTCATGCAAATCGCACTAACGTAAGCTCATGATCGTTTGATATCGGTACTATTTTAGAAGATTGTTTTCGTTAGATTAATGCAAAAATGGTATTACAGCAGCAAAAATATATCTATGCTTTCTGTGCTTCACTGGAAAGCATTTATTTTTGTAAGACCCGTTTCAGTTGACTAGGTATGTCAGCAATGTTATTATTTTGGCATAAATTAAGAACGTTAAAACCGCAGAATCTGCCGTTATTAATATTCATAACAAAATAAATTCCATCCATCAAATGAGTAAAAGGAAATTTTTTTAGTTCATATGTAAATATATAAGTAAAACAAATTGTAAGTAAGATGAATATAACTAAATTAAATTATATCAACAAAATGGCGGGGTGGGGAGGGGGTTTGAAAAAGTTTGAACGTTCTTGACAAGAAGGTCAAAATTACCTTAAATTTGTTGACATAATTAATGGACGACCCCTAGGAATTACCAATTTAATTTTTGTTATACTTAAAGACTTACTTTATTTTCAAACTACATGGGTACTCAAAACAAGTAAATTGGAACTTAATCTCTTGGAACCGCTGAAAATAATTCCTCATATTTTATTGAATCATTATGAATTAAGTGATACACGAACAGTGCTTATACCGGTGATTAGGGCACCCCTTAAAAGGACTGATTCAGACCGGATAATACTCCCGAATGAGTTCATTACAATTATTATAAACTTGATAACTCGCCTAATTGATTATAATAATTTAAGACGCGTGCCCCAAAAAAATTGCCGAGCCCCTGGGCACTTCCGCTCTCAGCGGCGGCCATGAACTCGTTTAATTACTTTATTTGTGTTTTCTTCATGTCGTAAACCCAACTCAGATATCGGTAACAAACTTTATAATATTCATAAAATTTATACGGAACGTATACTTCGTTTTACCGAACGTTATTATAGTAGCCAGACTCTTTTAACAAATGAGACACATCCTTAATCTTTGAAACGCCTCAGAATATCACCAAGGGTTGCAAGGAGTTTCATTCACATTTAAATGTAACTAACAAATCTATTGAAATATTATTAAGTGAATGGAAGCATACAACAATTAAACCTTTGAGCAAATATATTGTAATAAACGACGGGGCTTAATTTATGCCGAGTTTATTATTGGGATGTTCCAGCAAATATTCAGTTATCAACTGAGTGGTATTAACTGTAAATACCACTCTTACGCAATAATCCTGCTGCCA